>VRYO01001269.1:39652193-39691427 GCA_009812075.1 Sialia sialis
CCGAGCCAGCCCGGGAGAGCCGGTGCCGGCCATGGAGGGCTTGGAACCCGGCCGCGGGGGGATGCGGCGCTTCACCTGGGAGGAGATCGGGCAGCGGAGCGGGCGGGGGCCGGCGGGGCAGGAGCGCTGGCTGGTGATCGACAGGAAAGTGTACGACATCAGCCACTTCTGCCGGAGACACCCGGGGGGCTCCCGGGTCATCAGCCACTACGCCGGGCAGGACGCCACGGTGAGCGGGGGGAATGGAGGAGGGATGAAGCAGCATCCCTGGGGATGCTGGGAGCCGTGTCGGGATGGACGCTGGGCTGTTCCACACGCGCTGGGACCTGTGTGCGAGAGAATATGTGGGATTGTTTGGGATTGTTGTTAGGAGGAAGCGTTGCTGAAGGAATGGCTAAAAACCGCAGCCTGTAAAAAACCAGCCCAAATCCCCTCGTGCAGATTTTTGCACGCCTAAGAGAATGGGATGCTGCCGCCCGTGTGGCACACGCGGTGACAGAGTTGTTGTTTGCCTTCGCTCCCCTCGAACTTCCCGGACCCAAGAGATGGCACTAGAACAGAATATCACTGAAAGTCGTGTTTCAGTCACGACAAAGAATGAACCATTCGTACCTGAGTGCCAGTGGCTGTTGCAGAGAGGAGTAAATCTGCTGGAGTTGCGTGTGTGGTGGCTTTGCCAGTGGTGTTTCCTTCCTTTTTCTGCTTGTGCCTTTTCCATGAATTTCTCCCAATGCCTGTGTTTGGACCCAAGGGTGGATACGGGGTGGGAATCTACCTGTAGGATGGTGTTGATGGACTATGTTTCAAGTCAAGATGGGACTTGAGATCTCAACGTGAAGATCCCATCGTAGGAATATCATTTAGAGCCAAAAGTAATCAGCGAATTTGCAATATTTCTTCAGGGCAAGGTGCACATGTGCGTTTCCAAAGCCCTGCCACTGGTACAGGTTGCCCAGAGAAGTGGTGGAGCCCCATCCCTGGAAGTGTTCCAGGCCTGGTTGGGTGGAGCTTGGAGCAAACCTGGAAGGTGTCCCTGGCAGGGGGGATGAGATGAGCTTTGAAGAGCCTTTCCCACCTGAACATTCTGTGTTTCTGTGACCAGAAAAGGGTCAGTCCATGGAGTGAGCAGGGCTGGATAGTGGGATTGCAGCCAGCTGCATTCTTTAGGTGATGATATCAGTGCCACTGCCGGGTGCAGTTGAACTGCTGACGGCACAGAAACCCCTGCCAAGTTTTATTTTCCAGTGGTTTTGTCCCTGGGGATCATCAGAACGAGACTCCACAAAACCAGGAAAAAATGAGAAGTAAAGGAAGAACTCCTCTGGTTCGCTGTTTTGATTTGTAGAAGGTGCAGTCAGCCGTCCCCTAACCCCCAGCTGGGATTGCACTCCAGGTTTTACAGCCTCCATGGAAAGGATTGGTCTAAATGTGTGGCACCATCCTCCCCTGCTCTGCCCACATACTCCTCCCAATTTTCCCCCGCTTTTCCAATGTGAAAATGCAAATGTTGCTTCCCTTCTCTTTTTCCCTCCTTTATTCAGTCACCCTGAACAGGGAGGATGCTACAGCTGACCCAGAGCTGGCAACACCAGCCACTTTCTTTAACCCCTTTCCTGACTAGAGGAGATCTATGTTTTAAAAGCACACAATGATGGCCTGGTAATTCTGGTGATAAACAATACATGGTGAAGGAATCTTACAAAGTGATGCCCAGCAAGCAAACATTGTCCCAGAAAATAAAAAAACCCACATCCTTAGGTTGAAGGAGTTTGTAAAAATATGCTAATTTGAGGATCAGGAGAGAAATGTGGAAAAGGAGGTAAATAGGAGTTCAGGAATTGATGCCAAAGTGCCACGTGTGCCTACAGGATTTGTAATTTAAATATAGGGACAGAATCCGTAGTGATAACAGCCAGCAGTGGATTTTTTTCACCTGGTTGCCATGGAGATTGATACCACATTTAAATAATAACTGGTAAAGTAACTGGTTTCCCCAACAGGAATCTTTTGAATAGTCCAGCATATCATGGTGTTGATTTATTTTGCTGCCACCTGAATGATGGGTTTTTTCTTCATCCTGTTCCTCTGTCTGAATTTCAGGATCCTTTCATTGCTTTTCATCTTGACAAGGCACTGGTGAGGAAGTACATGAACCCTCTCCTGATTGGGGAACTGGCACCAGATCAGCCCAGCTTTGAGCCCAGCAAGAACGTGAGTGTCATGACAACTTAGTTTTGGGGTTGAAATTGTTCTGTTTAACTGTCTGACTGGCAGGCAGAACTCCCTGTACATAAGATCATAGGATCTCCTGCAATCACTGTTGGCTGAAGCTTCATTTCACACCATTATTTGTAGTTTTAGCAAAGATTTGTCTCCAGGTGACCCTCAGCTTTCCCCCTTTTCATCCCTGAGAGGGAAAACTATTCTCCTTTTCATGTTCCTGCAGCATTTTCTGACCAGTGCTTGCATTTGGGTCTCCCCACAGAAAAAGCTGGTGGAAGATTTCCGTGAGCTCCGTGCCACTGTGGAGAAGATGGGGCTTCTCCAGCCCAACCATGTTTTTTTCATCCTCTGTCTCTGCCACATCTTGGTGCTGGATGTTGCAGCCTGGCTCATCATCTGGTATTTTGGAGCATCCTTGGTGCCTTTCCTCTTCTCTGCAGTGCTTCTGGGCACTGTCCAGGTGAGCAACTACACCAAACAAGCCCCAAAAAAGCTGAATTTGGGACTTGGGTGGTTGTTGCCATAAGCAGGGGACAAATCTTATCATCATGGACTTCCCCAAATCCTGCTTCTCCCTGGATTCCTTCGAAAGGGCAAAACTACATGTGGTGGGCCAGGCTTTGCCTCGCTTTTCCCTCCCCATATTCTATCAAAGCCTTCCTTATTCCAGTCTTCCCCACAAGATGAAAGCCATGCCCTGCTCCTGATCTCCACACTGCCATAACTCCAAGGCAGTGTGCGGGGCCAAGCCACTGTGTTCCCATGGGAACTTGCAGGGAGTTAGAGGACAGGGCAGAGCAGCTCTCAAAGCCCTAGCTATTCCTCCCGTGGCCAGCTGATCCCCTTGGAATTACAAGTACTTGGAGGAGGCAGCAGCAAGCTGCTCCTTAAAGAAGACTTTGTTGCTGATTTCAGAGCAGTTTTGTGAGGGAATAAATACTGGTTCTCAGCTCTGTGCCTGTTTTTTTTTCCCATGACTTTTTTTTCCCTTCCTCATGGAAACAACTGTCCAGGACTAAGAGTCATTAGGCAGAGTCTGGAGTGCACTGGTGTGTAATGAAAAATGAGAGTTGGGATTGAGCCCTGGCAGTGGAAGTGCTTTTGCTATCCAGGGATATGTTGTGAGGAGCACGGGAGTGGGAGAAGAAAGCCTTTTCAGACCCTCCTGACAGCTCTTTTTCCCCAGCACCACTGTTGTTTTCTTAATTCCAGGCCCAGGCTGGCTGGCTCCAGCATGATTTTGGACACCTGTCAGTCTTCAGCAAGTCCAGGTGGAACCACTGGGTGCACAAGTTCGTCATTGGCCACCTCAAGGTGAGCACCAGGTGTGGTGAGGAGCTGCCAGAGCCCTGCTCTGCAGCCACAACCATTCCCAGGATAAGGAGAGAACTAAGGGCAGAAGATCCACCTTCTTTAGGGCACTTCCTTCTCACCCATTCCCACAGGGAGCCCCGGCCAGCTGGTGGAACCACCTCCACTTCCAGCACCATGCCAAGCCCAACTGCTTCCGCAAGGATCCCGATGTCAACATGCACCCATTGTTCTTTGCGCTGGGGAAAACCCTCTCTGTGGAGGTGAGATCTGAGGGAAGCTGGGAGGTGACAGCAGTGGGATTCAAATTTGGTGAACTGCAGAGAGCTTGGGGACTGGACACTAATTCGATTTTATATGGTGCCTTCCACTAGTCCCTAATATTCCACAGTAATATTCCAGCAATTCTGAGATATTTATATTCTTAAAACTTCACTCAAAGCTATTTTTGAAGGGTTGGAAGATAAGAATGAAATATTTGTCATGATTACAAGTTCCTATTTCTTTGATAAGAGACTTTCAGTTTTATGAAGATCAGAATTACAAGTTGCTCTCTTTTATCAAGATCAGTGTGACCAATTGTAGTGATTTGGGATGGAAGCAGCAGATGAAAGCCAGGGCTATCTGGAACTTCTACAACTTTTACAAAGAAGCTGTTTCGGTGGTCTCAGCCTGGCAGTGGGTGTCACAGTGATTCCCATCTGGAGTCCAGCTCTATTTCTGGTACAGCTCTGCAGTTAGTTGTGTGGCTTTAGCATTTGCTGTCCTTTAAAGAAAAAGCAATGTAAATTCATAGTGTCACTTTAAATGCTCGGATATGCATTGAAGTTAAGGGATGGGCTATTGGGAATTAGTTTGAACATGTACAGGGATATTATGGCATTCCTCAAGGAAGCCAGTGGCTTGATCTGTTATGTTTGTACAGCAAACATTGAAAAATGAGCAGCCTCAGAGGGAAGATAATCTGTTCACCCTCATTTCTGTGGACACAGTTTCATGCCTAGATGCTCATTTCTCAGTTTTCCAGACTAATTGCAAGGAGGCGGGAGTTCCACACACTGCGATCTTCATCAACAGTATCATAACAGTACCATAGCTTGGGGGTTTTTTTAATTCTGAAACTCTTCTTTGTCAGCAAACTGTTTGCGTGGGTTTCTATTTCAGCATTTTCAAGCAGCTTGTGCCCTCTGTAGGAGCAGAGCTTCCTGTGCAGGTCACTGTGTGCAAGGCACTGCCCAGCCCCTTCTGCACGCAGGGCAGGGGGAAAACTCATCCAGGCCGAGCTTCCAGGGGATGGTGGGTGCTGGCTTGGTTGGGTGGGACATCTCCTGGAAGTTTAGGAGCGTGTGCACAGGTGTCTTCATGCCTGAGTAATTTGTGTATTTAACAGCTTGGTGTGCAAAAGAAGAAATTCATGCCTTACAACCACCAGCACAAGTACTTCTTCATCAGTGAGTAACCTCCCCCCCCTGCAGTTCCATGACCACCAGTCACTCTGTCCCTTGTTTTCCCATTCCATCCTATCCTGTTGGGATAATTCATGGCTCTGTTTGTCCCTCCAGTCGGTCCCCCAGCGCTGGTGCCCCTTTACTTCCAGTGGTACATCTTCTACTTCGCCGTGCAGCGGAAGCAGTGGGTGGTGAGTCACTCCACGGGGGCTTCTCCTGGGTTTAGGGATGAATTCCAGTGCCAGATTTACTGGGAGCTGTGTGTGTCTGCAGCAAAGGATGTGGGCATAGATTTGGGAATGGTGTTTGCTAGAGGGGGATTTTCCACAACCTTTCTCTGTGAAAGATCCACTGGGTAACAAAAGGTGTTCTCTAGTGTTCTGGGTTTTGGTGTTCTCACTGCTTGGTTCCTCTTTAGATCCAGAGGAAAATGTGGTGCTATAGAGCTTGTCCTGTCTGGTGCTTGCCCTCTGCTGGGCTCATGGAATCAGGATTATTCCTGAGCACAGGGAATGTCTGGTGACAGGTTGCTTTGTGATGAGGCTGGGGAGGAAAAATCGAGTAGACGATGTTATGGGAGGTTTTAAAGGGAGTGATGGTAAATGGTAAATTCAGAAGCCAGAAATTCTTCCTTTTAATGAAGTTTTCCCTGTCCCCTGTACTACAGGACCTGGCCTGGATGCTGTCCTTCTACATCCGATTCTTCCTCACCTACTTCCCCTTCCTGGGGGTGAAGGGTACTCTGGGGCTCCACCTCTTAGTCAGGTATCATCCAACTTACAATTCCAATATTTTCTCTGTCCAGTTTGTATCACTCTTTTGTGTCAGCTTTTCTCCAGCCCCCTGGTTACTCTTCTCATCACTCCCTGTTCTTCTCTCTCCCAGTCCTTTCAGTGGGACGGGGTGGTTTCCTGTCAGGCTGCAGGAGGTGGAAGGTGTGTGTAGGTCTGATCTGAGCAGATGTTTGGGGTTCCTGGTGTTCATTTTGTAAGCCAACAACCAGCTGGTGTGTGCACAGGTGTTCTGTACTGACTTGTCACATCGTGGGTGTGTGATCTGTGATGATTTTTTGTGTTTGCACAGGTTTATAGAAAGCAACTGGTTTGTCTGGGTCACACAAATGAATCACATCCCCATGCACATTGATTATGACAAGAATGTGGACTGGTTCTCTACCCAGGTGAGACCTTATTTATGGAGATCTGTGGCAGTTTTTGGATGTGTAAAGTCCACTTCATTGGCTGGAAATAACTCCTGGAGCTGTGTCCAGCCAGAATTCCTGTAGGGATGAGAAACCTGTGTTTGAGAAGGGGCATTGGTAAAATAATAGTTAAAATGGGACTTTTTTTTTTTTTTTTTTTTTTTTTTTTTTTTTTTTTTTTTTTTTTTTTTTTTATCAGCTCCAGGCAACCTGCAACGTTCATCAGTCCTTGTTCAATGACTGGTTCAGTGGCCACCTGAACTTCCAGATTGAGCACCAGTGAGTGGAAACAGGGCTTGGGAATAGTTCCAAGGAGTGCTAGTTACACCAGGGCTGAAGAGCCTCCGAGGTCCCTCTATCAACTAAGACAAGAACAAAAGATAATGTGGGTGTATTTTGTGCTCTTTGTGTGGGGGCAGAGCAGGAACTGCGAAAAGAAAATTTATGGAGCACTATTGTGCACCAGCACCACTTCAGATGTAAGTTGCACGGCACAGTGGGGAGAATTCCCAGCACAGACGCTGAAGGAACACAAGAGGGACACAAGAGGGACCATTGCAGAGCAGCCATGGCTGTGGCACAAGGGGAGCTCGGGGCCCTTCCAGAATTAGGCACAGCAGAGGGGCGGGATTCCGTGTGGTGGTGAGGGATGCCATTGAATCACCACCTCCTTTTCCCACAGCCTTTTCCCTACAATGCCACGGCACAACTACTGGAAGGTGGCCCCTCTGGTGAAGTCCCTGTGTGCCAAGCACGGCATTGAGTACCAGTGCAAGCCTCTGCTCACAGCCTTCGCAGACATCGTGCAGTGAGTATTGGCCCACTGTGTTCCCAGGTCAAGTGGTGTCCAGTGCTGTGGAGTGAAAAGGGGAGGGGCAGCCTCTAAAGGTCCCTTCTGACCCAAATTGCTTCATGATCTCCTTTGCTTCGTCTCTAGATGGGAATTTTCCCCACGAGGCTCTGGATGGAACATGAGGTTCATTCTGTTGTTTCTCTCTTGGCAGCTCTTTGAAGGATTCAGGGGAGCTCTGGCTCGATGCTTATCTACATAAATAAGCAGCAGTGGATCCCTGCAGAAGAATTCCCCAGCCTTGTTGCCTCCTGTGGTGGTCACCCTGAAGATCCTGCACTGAGGAGAGCTGGCTAAGCCAGAGGTGGGGAGGTGGTGCTGCTTAATTCCATGGGTGAATGTAATTAATATGATTTTACCTTTTTTTTTTTTTTTTTTTTTTTTTTTTAAATATGTGCTCTTAATTTTTTCTTGAGTTTTTCTCATTCCTCTTCTCTGGTGTTCTGGGGAACAGCTGGGTGGAAGAGGTGTCCCACCAAGCTGGGTGCAGCTTTGGGACTTGGAACAGATTTCTTTCCATCTATTGATCCTTCATTCGCTGAGTATATTGGAGGGAAGCTTCTTATCTAACATAGGCTTTTTGGACTGTCTCTCATTGTGAGTGTAGTAAGGAAGTTGGGACAGCATGAAATCAAGGAATGCGGGAATTAGGGAAATGTGGGAAGCTCTAGGGAATGGGGTAGGTTCAGTATTTTCAAATCCTTGTTTGTAACAGGGAGCTCCCAGGCCAGTCTGTACATATGTGGGTGGGGAGGTGCAGGCAGCAGTTCTCTAGGAATGGGATGTAATTAGAGCCCTAACTGAGGTAGGGAAACAAAGGAGTGGAAGGTTTTCCATGTGCCATATTCTGTGGGAATGCTGCCCTCCACGTCTCCTCTGGAAGCCTCTGGTGACATTCCGTGGGGGATCTGCAAGGAGTTTCCACCGTGCCAGACTCTAGACTGTTACAAAGCGATTACTGCGAGTCAGAAGAGAGACAAACCTTTCCCATCCATACCCAGGATCCTTACAAGAGTGACTAAGGAATCAAAAGCACTCCCCGCCACGTTGGACAGGGCTTGGAGCAGCCTGGTTTAGTGGAATACAGTAAACCATGTCAGGAGATGGAATGGGCTGAGCTTTAAGATCCCTTCCAACCCAAACCATTCTACAGTGATTCTGTGTGAAGGGTGATCATCATCATTCTGTGATTGCCTGAAGCTTTGGGCTTTTTTGAACCTCTGGGTGGTTTGTTAAAAGGAGAGAATTCCTGATTCCTGGCCCATGGAGAGTGAGGTATTGCTGCCTGAGCAACACACTAATCTAAGGAAGTTAGAAAGGTGGGGGTGGGGGGGGTCAGATTGCTGTTTAAAAGTGTTTAACTTTTCATTCAGCTGCATATCCACAGGCACACCTCATCCAAAACATTGCTAGTGTCCCTGTCTTGGGTGATGTGCCTTCCAAACACAACCCAGTCCTGTGGGATTTGCTGAATATCTTACTGCCTTTTCTGGGGTCTTTTATTTACTGCTCCAACATTACAGGTGTCTAACCAGGATGTAGCACCTTCTACATCACTAAGGAAGATGCTCCATCACCCTGGTCCCCCAGGGACTGGTGGATTAGAATCCAGGAGGGATGGGTTGATTTTAAGGAATTTTTTACCCAACCAACATCCAAAATGAGGATGAGGTGTTGAGGGAATGGAAGAAATGCATCTTTTCAGGCCAAGAATGTTGTTAAGCAGAGGATAAAATTGTAATGGGAATAATAACACAGTCATTAAATACCTGTTGATTAAGACCATAAAGAAAGTGGGCCTTAGTTATTGTTTTACCTTGTTTTCTTCCTGCTCCATTTCTTTCCCTCTTACTACAACTGTGGATGGAGGAAAGTCTATTAATAAAATTCCTTATCTTACCAACTTTTGCTGTCATCAGAGTAAAATACATCTGTGGAAGAGTCTTCATGCTGTAAAAGGTGGAACAAATGCCTGTCCACAGCTACAGAGAGAGAACTGTCATAAACCTCTTTCTCTAGAATGTGCTTCTCCTGTGTTTTCTCTGCCACAATAAGGAGGAAACCTCTGCAATACAATAAACCAAATGTCTGGAGAACCAGGAAAAATAATACAGATGAGCAGATTGACAGTCTTCAGGGGTAAGACTGAAAGGGGACCTGACCCAGCATAACCAGATATGAATGTGCTGAGTTTCCTGGAAGTTTTCCAGGCTTGAGAAGAGTTCTCCAGAGAGTTTTCCAGGCTCAAGAAATACACTGAAATACACAACCTTGGAAGAACACCAGCCCCAACTTTGCCATCTAGTGGAAAGCCTTTAGCCTTAGAAATGGAACCTTAACATTGTGGAATAGCCACAGGGTGGCAGTCAGACATTGGAAGGGGAGGAGGACATCCCAGAGGATGACAAGAGAGGGATCAGCTCATGAGAGAGGCTTGGCAAGGGCATGGAGTGATAGAACAAGAGGGAATGGCTTCAGACTGAAAGAAGGGAGGGTTAGATGGGATATTGGGAAGAAATTCTTCCCTGTGAGGGTGGTGAGGCCTTGGCACAGGTTGTCAAGAGAAGCTGTGGCTAGCCCTGGATCCCTGGAAGTGTATAAGACCAGGCTGAACTGGGCTTGGAGCAACCTGGGATAGTGGAAGATGTCCCTGCCCATGGCAGGGAGAAGAAGATACTGTTCCTGAAGATGTCAGAGGTTCATAAGGCTTTGATGAGGATTAAGTGAAATATACAGTAACTTCACAACTATAAGGCGCACCGGATTATAAGGCACACTTCCAGGTGTCGGCAAATTTCCAAACTTTGTCCATATATATGGTGCACAAGATTACAAGACGCACTTTTTTGCAGCAAGGATCCGCGTGCAACAAACTAATGAATTATTAACAGAGTCACGTGATCACAGGGTTTACTAGCAGGTGCTCAATTTGCAAGCATTTTTCACAGATTGGCGTAGCCTTTAAACGCGGCTGAAAAAGAATCAAAACACTAAAAAAAATACAGAGAAAAATCACTCGCTTTTACTAAACCTTCAGTACTCAAACTTTTCCCATATATTAGGCGCATCTGATTATAAGGCACACTTCTGGGTTTCAATCAGCATTTTCGGTTTTAAGGCGTGACTTATAGTCGTGAAATTACTGTAATTGGACAAAGAGGTGGCTCCAACCTGGAATAAATCACATTTTCCAGATCAGGGAGGAACATCTTCAGCAATGGAGCAACTGGAATTATAAAAATGTCAGAGTGATGTTCATACCGTTAAGGGTGATGGGGCAGCTGAAAGAGGAAAGTGCTGTAGTTTTCCCCTTCCCAGGAGCCACTCATTTGGATTTGTTACTAGTGTGGATTTGCAATCCTTGCCCAACTTGTGGATGTGTTTCCATCCGTTATCCCAAATTCCTGAAGAGGGGGAATGGTGTTCTTTATGGAATTCTTCCCACCTTTAGAAAAGTAGAGGAAATCAAGCTGATTGTAGATCCCCACAGGATGGATGATGAATGCAGCTGAGTCTCTCCTAAATGGGAGGATTTGCTGCTTCCCAAGATACTTTTATCAGGAATATAAAGAGATTTTCTAACAGGTCAGGTGTAGAGGACAAGTGCAGTAATGCAACACTGCTCATGGGTGGGAAAGGAAGAGGGTTACACTGGAAGAGGTTTCTCTGGGATTTACATCTCCTGCAGGGACTAGTATTAAATGTCCAGAAAGCGGGGAGGAATTTCCAACAAGAATAGTTTTGAGACAGCAACAAGAAAGGATACACCCATGGCAGCTTCTATGAAATGCTGGTTATGATGGTGCCCCTTAGGCAAAATTTCCAAAGATCTGACTGATCTATAGTAATCTCCCTTGGCTTTGCTCACAAGAACCAGCCTGGCTTTTTGATTTTTGCAACTCATCATTTAGGCTCTTGTCACTTTGGTGACTTTTTTTGTGAGAGAATAAAATTGCCAGCCTTCCCTGAGCCAAATAAAAGAAGAGGCAGTGACTTGGTCATAAAATAAGAAGTTCTAGAGCAGAGACTATTTCAATCTGTCAGTAACAAAGAAATATTCAGCAGCTGAAGTGTGAATCAATACCAGTTCAAGATACAGTGTAAGTGCAAATTCTTAGTACCAAGGTTAATTCACCCAATTAGCAGGAGCAGTGCTAAGATTGTCCTCTAGGGGTAATATTAAAATTCAAGAATAATTCAATTTTATAGATGATAATTCCTTGTATAATGTTTGCTTTGACTCAGGAAGAGATCAGGGCAGGCCTGTGGGCAGTATTATCCTAATTAGGTCACCTTCTGCATAATAGACCTTTCCAGATGAGCACTAACCCATAATTTAGCTGCAGACCAAGATAGAATGATAACTTCTTCTGGCAAGAAGGGATGCCAATGTTCTAACAAGTGAGCCTGAATTCCTTTCCAGGATCATCTCCCTGTTGGTTAGGAAAAAGAAACGAGGTGAGGTAAGAAATGCTGGGTGTTGCCCAAGGAAAATAAAAGGTGAATGGAGATACTGCAATGAGCTTAGGTTTTGACATTTTCTTTGTTTTGTTCCCTCTTTTCCCCTCACCCAAGAGGAAGATCAGAAACATGTGAGGCTAGAAAGCCACAGGTATTTCTATCTTCAGCAAATACTCCAAAGTTACCAAAATAAAGAAGTACAAAATTATGGGACTTAGGTCCCTAGCAAAGAGTGGAGAAACAAATTCAGGAGAGCATTTTTGAGGGATGAGAGACAACCTATGAAGAAGATTGGGAATTGAAGGAACAGTGAAAAGGTCATGGAACTAGTAGCAACTAGGAGTTGCTACTTGTAGCAACTTTAGCAATTTAGCAATTGCTAAAGCATCAAAGAAAAATTCAATTTTGCAGAAGCAGCAAAATATGAAAACCATGAGTGGTGTCCTTGAGGATGTCAGATGTCAGGATGTCAGGGTTTAAGGATGAGGGACATCTTTGAGGCAAAATGTTTACGTTGCCCTAAGAATATTCCCCAAAATACGTGGCTGAGGAAGGACAGAGGCGGATGGTGAAGGCCAGGGAAGGAATTGTGGCCAAATTTTGTCAGTGCTACGTTTGTTGCCGGGGTTGGAAGGCAGCCCAAGGTCCATGGGAAGGCCAGACACAGGAGGAAAGTGCTCTGTGTGTACCCATGGAACCACCGTGGGTGTTTTAATCCTGGCTTAGGCCACTTTGTTCCTAATTAAGGTTGCACAAACCACGTATTAAAGCAAACTTTCGAGCACAGAGTTTTTCTTCTGTGGATGCCCTGCACTGGGCACAGAAAATGCAACAAAAATGCTGCCTGGTCTGAAAAAAAACAACCCTCAAATATGCAACAGTGAGAAAACAAAATGGGTTTGTTATGTGCATTCTACAATTTTGTCTTGGATCATGTTGGGTCTTATTTTTTTTAACACTATAGAGCACTTGGGAGAGGAGAATTACAGAATTTATAACTTTAGATCAGCTTAATTTGGATCTTTAAGTCACAGAAGAGCCCCTGAGAGTCTGACTTTCATGAAGCTGAAGGGTGCTAAGGGTTTATTTCATAGGAATTACAAAATAATTTATATAGTATGTGTTTTAATGCAATTTATTGTTCTGTAGGGAGATTTAGATTAAAAGATTCACAGGCCTTATTACAGAGCTTGATTTTGGGTCTCAAGTTTTATTGTTTACTCATACAAAGTACCCAAAAGCTAGGAGGGAAATCATGGCTTTTCACAGGCGGTTTTTCTTTCCTCTTTTGCAAAGGGTGTGAAGATTGTTTTCACAAAGAAAAAAACCCTGTGTTAATTTACTATTGATATCTGGAATAAGGAATAAAACGAAATTAATAAAAAATTTAAATATCTGAGCAAATTAAACCCCTCAAGGCAGGGTCTCTATTGCAAACTTGACTCTGTCTATTAAAAAAGCCCCTTGGTTTTGCTTTAGGTTTCTCTTTCCATTCTATGGGATATGGTATTCCTGATAAGTAGCTCCATCTGAGATGCAGGGTGGTGTTTCATTTACACAGAATATACTAAAAAAGGGAAAACTTGGTTCTTTTCTCCTCCTGACTGACATGGTACCTTTTAATGTTTTTATCAAAAGCAGTAAATTACTGGATTCTTTTTGCCTTTCCAAAACAAAATTTTGCCAACTGCAAAGGTTTTTGTCGCCTGAAAAGATTGCAAAGATCTTTCTGAGTGCAGCCTTTTCCTGAATTATGGATTCTCCATTAAGTTTTGTGCTGGAGATATAATAATTTTAATTATTTCTATTTCCTGACTGTGTTTGGGAAGAGGCACATAATAGTCACAGAAGAGGGAATCTTGAAGGAGATTAAATCCAGGAAGAAAAACAGACTGTGCACAGGAATGTGTGTGCTGACTGTGGATGGATGCAGGTAATTTCCTTGGAGCCACTCTAGGGCAAAGCATTCCTGAAGCCTCCACAAAGGGCTCAGTATCCTGTGTGAATTCCACTCCAGAGTCCCTTGAGGACAAATGCTTCAAAATATTGTTATGTTGTATAAATTACGTGGTACCTGCCTGCTGATGCAGAGACATTTCACATCATTTCTGCTTTGATCAAAGATGCTGTTCCATGGCTCCAGAGCAGCCAGGACAGGGCAGAGAGACTCAGCTCTGCTTCCAGAGGGAAGTACAGGTGTACTTGTAGATGCTTATCCAAGGTCACACTTTTCCAGCTTTCTCCACTGTTGGCACCTAATTCTGGTGACCTATTCAACCTGCAACTGTCCGTTTTCTACCTAACAACTCTGGTGAGACTCTACTCTTTGTAAAGTAGAGTTTCTCCACCAGTTTTGCCCAGGAGCCCCACTGGGGAGGTGTTCCCACTTGAAAGGCCCCATGAAAACCCTGTAAAAAAGGAAGACAATATTACTCAGAACCTTAAGATCCTAACCAGAAAAGAAGATTTTGTTAGAAACAAGATCACAGGATCATTAATGCTGGAAAAACCTCTAAGATCACCAACCACTTCCAAATGCTCTGGGGTATCTCAGTACCAGATTTATTTCTGGACCATTCATCTCCAGTGGGTTAAGGGAAAGCTGCAAACATTTGAGTGACAGAGGATAAAAGGGCTGAGGCAGCAACTGCCAGCTAAGCAGTCACGTAGTGTCCTTCTGGAAATCTGGGAAACGGTGTCAAGGAGCTCTGAGTCACAGGAGCAGGGCTGAGGAGCAGCTCTGTGCACGTGTTCCAGCTCCCGGAACGCAGGACATGCATTTTGGCAGCTGCGTGGGCAGTGGTTGCAGAACACCCAGTGTGGTGTAAATTCACTCTAACAGGTTTCTCAATCGTTTCTCTGGGTGAGCAGGACTATGCCTTTCACTGTCTGAGCTTTTCCATGCGTCTCTGGATCTGTTTGGTGACCTGGATAATACAGACAGGCAGCTTCTGTTTTCACATTGGGAAGGGATTTTAATTTAAGAGTATCAGTGGGCATTACAGGCCCCTCTGGATGGGATCTGATGCTAAAGAAATTCAGAGGACAATCATCTTAGAGTTCCCAAACTTAATTCCACCAATTTGGTGGATGCTGGCACTCACAGTGTTAACAGTGAAAGTCACATCCAATATTTGTTCATTCCAATAGATTCCTGGCTCTTTATCCTGCATCTCCTTGTAGACCGAAACCAAAACCCACATTTTTATCTCCTCTTCAAGTAGCTGCTACATGTACAAGTCTGAATACAGGGCCATGGGAAGGTTTTTTTGTACTTTCAGCCAGCTATGGAGTAACTTGATATTTTCACATGTGCACAAAACCCCACATCTGCAGGAAATTGCGCAAACTGTTGCATATTTTATTGCCACCACCTCAAGTACTGAACATTGATTTAGGTAAGACTCTGCACATATACATAGAACATGAACACATCATTAACGTGGACGCTATCGGCTTTTATTTAGAGCAAGATAAAGAGTTACAAAATACAGTGTGACAGCAGGGTAGAAATTATTCCTCCCATTTTTTTTTATCACTGTCTTCTGATGAATACCAGCAGTCACATTTCTCTTTTACTTTGGGTGGTTCACCAATTGCCACATGTCAGGCACTTTTAAATGGCAGTTTGGGGCTTGACTGATTAATTTGCAAGATGCTACATGATTTGAAGAATTAGAATTGCATAATTTGGAGTTCTGTCAGCCAGAAAACTGCCCACTCTGTGCTTGGGAGACAGGGAAAACACCTCACTCTGCTGAGGTGCCTTGGTCAAGAAAGTAGTTTGGCTTTTTTATCTGCCTTTATCTTTCTTTATCTTTCTGTCCTACCTGAAGCCTGTAGCTTCAGCTGAGTGTTTTCAGTCCTTCTCAGAACTGGCTGCTCGCACAACAACCAGTTTTCGTGGAATCCCAGTGTGTGAATTGTCTGGGAAATTCTTTGTCAAGGGAGATACTTGAGACCTGCAGCTGGTCAGGCTTCAGGCAGGGACTGGGCATCACTGCAGGCCACATCTGGGACTGGAGACCTAAGAAATTAAGAAGCATAAATAGGAAGTCTGGTGCAAGGGAGGAAACTCACAATTTGACTCAGTATTGCATTACAGAGGGGTATGACGGAAATACCCCATCTATACCACCCCAGACTGTACCACGTCTGCCTGCTGCTTGTACCTTCCTCAGAGGGACCCAGGGCTTGGAATTTTGGATTAAAAAAATCCAACTGAGACTAGCACACTGCTAGATGTCAAGTGGGGCAATATTTCATTAATATTGCTTAAAATTTTCTGCAAAATTGATGTGAGTTCATAGGAAACTTGTCACTGCCCTGTCACTGCATCTTATTACAGCTGAGAACTCTTTACCTCTTTATTGCATAGCAGACCTTCACAATATCAGAGATGCTTAGACTTGGTTTCTGCATGACCAGTTTTTAAGTTAATTATGTCAACACTGCCTTTAAGCACAAGTTTCTGAATCTCCAGCCAAACTTAGTGTTAACAGTTATTGCTGTTATTATTATTATTACTATTGTTGTTGTTGTTTTTATCATTATTACTACTACTGCTATTACTACAAAATATTTTAATATTATAGACTCATGAATAAATTACTTGAACAATTTGGTGGTTGCATAGCGCAAAACATACAGGAAACTCTGAAACCAACTGCATGCAAAGTGTTATCAATATAGAAGCCAAGTTAACTGGAAATAAAGAATGCTTTCTTAATGTGCTCTTTCTTTACTCTGATCTGGTGGTATTTTAATCAATTATTTAGCTAAGAAAGGCACATTAATTTAGCATGCCAAGGTCAACACAGAGAATTTCAAAGATTGAGGACAACCTGAATGTTCTGGGTGGCGATGAAGCCATTTTGAGGTAATGGGTGTCTTCCCAAATTTCTGTCTTTATTCCTGCTTGTGTTCAGTGAAGCAGTCAGACCTTGCAAAGGCAGTTCAGAAAGGACAAGAAGGAGCAGGGCTTTTCCTTGGGTGTGTCCAAGCATCTGGAAGAGGAGGGAGCTTGGGAAGGGTGTGTTTGGGCAAGGAGAGCCAACCAGCCCTTGGAAGCGCAGGGAGTGGCTTGGAGTGGGGCTGTATAACGGGCAGGCCAGGATGGGCCACCCTCAGCCTGGACACGGATTCCAGCACGGATGGCTCCCCAGACCGGCCCCAGCGAGAAGGGGACGGGATCTGTTCCAGCCTTCCCACAGCTTTTCACTTGGGAAGAGATCGGGATCCGCAACGGCCGCGGGCAAGGCCGGGAGCAGTGGCTGGTGATCGACAGGAAGGTTTATGATGTCAGCGAGTTTTCCAAGAGACATCCCGGGGGCAGCCGGGTTATCAGCCACTATGCTGGGCAGGATGCCACGGTAAGAGCTGGGAAGGCAGTGGAGGAAGGTGATTCCAGTGGCAGGGAAAGAGGGTGTGGTGGGGAATCCTATCTGGTGGTGGTCATCGCTGTGCTTGATGACCTGGGGCTGCAGGACATCAGGAAAAGTCCTACAAATATATTTGAACACAGATCTTCCAGGGATTTCTGCAAAAATCTTTGGTCTAGAGGATTTATCCAAAATTATTTGGTGCTGCTTGTTGGCATGAATAATAAATTCTTAGCAGATCTCCCGACTATGCTGAAAGGAGACGCTGAATTTCTGAATAGGGCAGAAATCAGAGCGTTGGAAACATGGGCATAGACTTGTGATGAGGGAGATTTAATTCTTGTCTCGACTTGAAGAAAGTTGCTTACCCTGTGTTAATTCCTCATGTTTCAGCGTGTGGAATGGGATAGCACTTCCTAACTCCTGCCCAAAGTGGATCAGATCAGTTACTTTTCACATTTCATCCCTTGCACCCTGCTTGAAACTGGGGCAGAAATATACCTGGTGAGCTCAGAAGAAGCACAAGGAAAGGTTTGAGTCTTGTTTGGTTTCTCCCAAGTTCACTGACCATCAGAGCATAGACCAGCCCAGAGATCCTGGTTCCATCTCCTGCACTTTCTGCCACTGGACTTTTACAGAAGGAGTCAAGGAATGCAGAATGGATGGAATGATTTGTCCCCAAGCTATGTCCTCCCGCTCCTGCAAGGACCTGCAATTTACATCATTGTGTATAGACACCCAGGGGCTTTAACCGCAGTGAATGTGTTTTTAAAATGACCTTTGATCTTACTTGCTTTTATTGTTGCAACAATTACAATCTGATTTTACTTGGTCTTAAAGGTATTTTCAAACTTCTAGGTGTGCTATATCCCTTTGAAGACAGGACCACAACCAATAGCCAAAATCTTGGGTTCAGTGTGGATTTGTGTTGCATCCTAACAACATTTTCTGTCTTGCCCTTGCTAGTCTTAATCATTCTTTTTTGCTTTTAAAGTACTGCTTGTTCTAAGAAATCCACATAGAAAAATAGGTCTGGAAGGTGTCTCAAAAAATTACTGCTGCAGTATTTTTTTCTAACAACTCTTTACTACTCCAGAGCTCATAATAATGAGCTCATAATAGTGTAGACATGGTGAGAATTTTCTTCCTCTGTGGAGATTATTTTGAATTTACAAGGCAAGACCATTGCAGAACATTTAATTGATGTCAAATGTTGTGAGTTACGTGTGTTGTAGGTGATAGTTCTTAAAGTTAATCTCAGAAGTAAATCTTAGAGTTAGTAAAATGCTAATCAGGGCCTAAGACCAGGGAGGAGAAAGAACAGGCAGGACTGAGAGGCTTTCAGTGATAAGAATCTGTGATACTGATCTCATGGATAGGAGTTTCTTCTTGAAAGGATTCTGGTTCCTATTTCCAAACTGCAGCATAGATACTTACAGATTAAATCAGAATTCCTGGCAAGATGGAGGGATATAAAAATGAATAAAGACCTGGAGGATGAGGGGCACAAAATCATGATGGAAGGATTTCCCTAGTCCTCTGGGTCTGGACAGAGTTGTTTCATTTGCCAGTGTGACAAAGGGTCACTAGATATCTGTAGAAAAGCTCAAATGACCAAAAAGTCACCCTGCTCTGACTTTTTCTAGACTAAAGTACTCAGAGAAAGACTGTCTCCAGCCAAGAGGCTCCAAGGAAGTCCTCTGTCCTCTTCCAGGGATTTGATCCTGACCAGACCTGTGCAGAATATTTGGGTTGTGCTCATCCCTGCTGATTTTCAGAGCCAAAATCAGCAAAACCAGACTGTTCAAAATGAGGATTTTGTTCTATCCGCTCTTTCTGGAAGAAAAAAGGGTATGGCCAGCCTCTTAACCTTTCCTCTGGAAAATCCACTGAGGACATGAGCTAAAGAAGAGTTTTGATTTATCTGCACTCTCATCCTTTGTTTACATTTGATTTGAAACTGGGATTTGAAATGGTTCTTGGACAGGCACTTTTGTGCTCCCACTTCCCCAAAACATCAACCAGTCTGAAAACTTGGAGTGAACTAAAGAGACACCCAATTTGTGCTGCTGAATATGAGACTTCAGTATCTATTCTCTAAGGCCTCAGTGTTACACAGACAGGATTTCAAAGCCTCATCCCAAGCATGGCAGACACACCTCATTCCCTGCTCCTGGGTCCTGTCCATAGGGCAGGGCTGCTGGCTGGAGCCTTCTAGGGACAGGCTGTGCTGAAACAAGCAGAAGAAAGAACAGGTTTCCCTCTGCAAAGGGTTTTTCATCAAACCCTTTCATGTTTATTACCAGCCTCGCCCAGGAACTTTTATGAAACCTGGGCTCTTGAAACTTCTCCAGCTTCCTTGGGCCAAGCTCCAGTCAATGAGAAAGTGACAGCAGAGATGAAAATGGACAAGGGGAGCAGGATTTTGTGTTATAATCCGGACCTTGGGAATGAGAGGCACAGCTCTAGTGTTTGGTCACGTGCCCTCTCTCACTCCCTCCCTTTGTGTTCCTCAGGATGCCTTTGTGGCATTTCACAACGACAAGTCCCTGGTGAAAAAGTACCTGAAATCTCTGCTGATTGGGGAGCTGGCACCAGATCAACCCAGCTTTGAGTCTAATAAAAAGGTAAGTGCTCTAGATTCCAGTGGTGGGAATGGCTCAGGATTCAGCATGGGAGGAGAAGGAAAGCAGGAGAGGTAGCAGGAATCACCTCTGAGGGAGCTGTGGGTGGGCAGGAGGTGGTGATGGGTAGGCATGGAACTGTCCCAGCATCACTAAATCCACCCCTGGGAGCAAGGAATGAGCTCCAGTGCCCCAAATCCTGCTCAGTTTTCCTCACTGGGATATCTCAGAATCAAAGCAAAGTCTGTTGACTTCATGCTTGTTTTGGCACAGAGCCCTTACTGACAGAACATCTCTTCCAACTTGTGTGGCTGTTTTGGGGTTCCTGGCTCTGCTCTATAACATTTTCAAAGCAAATAGTGCATTGGTATTCACTTTACCCACAGACATCCCTTTTCTTTACCCACAGAAATCCCTCTTGGAGGATTTCCGGGAGCTGCGCTGCACCATTGAGAAGATGGGACTTCTGAGGCCCAATTACTTCTTCTTTTTCCTGATTTTCCTTCACCTCCTGGTGCTGGATGCTGCATCCTGGCTTGTGGTCTGGTACTTTGGCATATCCCTGGTGCCTTTGCTGGCTGGCATGATGTTCTTCACCACTGCCCAGGTAAACTGCAGATGGGTGCTCAATGCTGCAGACGCCCTCGGCATCTTCCAGGTGGAGAGGATTAATGGAATACTCCCATCCCAGGCATTGCCTCTCCTTAGATGCCATTATCTGGGTGAAGATGATGAGTACGTTCTACGTCACAATTTTTTGTTGCCTGCAGCAGATCGCATTTTGCTGACAGGCTGCTCCCTTGCCATGGTGGGGTTCTTGTGGAACTGGCTCTTTCACAAGATGGGATGAGCTGATCTAATCAACTACCCCAGCAAAAAAAAGGAATATTTCATTCTCACCTGCACTTCTTGCTCTCTGCTTCTTCTGTCAGATGGCTCTGGTATTTTCGAGTCCTTTATGCGTCCCTACTAGCCCTGAATAGTTTTTTGCTGGATTAGTAAATTCAGCCATATAAGCAAAGGATCCATTTCAGGGTGGGTGTAGGGAAGCAGAGAATAGGGATTTGTAGCACTTAGATGGAAGAAATTGAAGGGTGTGGCAGAGGAAGGAAAACAAGGTTTTATTAGCACTGAATGCATACGTTTGCTCAGATCCCCCGGAGCAGGTGCAAATGAGCTAATTTATATAATTAATCTATTTTATTTGCCTAATAACTACTAAGGCAGATACCTCTCAAAGAACAGTCTTGTATTTCCATGGAAATATGGAATGCAGTAAAGCCACAGACTTGGAAACCATTCGGCTTCCTACCTAGTTACTTGGAAATTAATTATTTGTGATGGCAGCAACAGAATTCCACGCTGTAAAGTTAATTGCAGTGATGTTTTGCTGCTTTTCCTATATTCCAGATGAAACTGATATCTGGAATTGAGCAGTTGTAGTGGACAGTAGCCTGGATGGAAGTTCCCAGCCCTGTGAGTGTCTCTTCCACACATCAGAAGGAGGATGAAACTCACACTGTGAAGTTACAGAGACTCACAAGGAAAACTATTGCAATAAAGCAGTTCTCTGTCCTCAGTGATCCTTTTGTCTCCCAGATCCAGATGGGCTGGTTCCAGCATGATCTGGGGCACTGCTCTGTCTTCAGGAAGCCCAGGTGGAATCATCTCCTGCAGATCGTGGTGATAAATGTGCTGAAGGTGGGAATGTTCTCTGGGCTAATCGGGACTAAGCAATGGATGGGAGTGTCCCTAAATCCAGGCAAAGTCACCTGTGAGGGAATTGCAGTAAATAGAGATGTGATCCTTGATATTGCTCCAGTTTGAATCCCTTGTGTTGCCCTTTTCCCCACGCAGGGGCTGCCTGCCAGCTGGTGGAACCACCTGCACAACCAGCACCACGCCAAGCCCAACTGCTTCCGCAAGGACCCCGACCTCAACATGCACCCTCTGCTCTTCAGCCTGGGGAAGACCCTCTCCGTGGAGGTCTGGAAAAGCAGACTTAATGACAGAAAGCTAGAATGTGATATATATCTAATATGTAATAACAACCATGTTTGTGCCTTGAAACAGAGTGGTGTTTGAGGTCCCTTCCAACCCAGACTTTTATAGGATTTTATGATGATTCCCAGAGTGTTCCAAGATCTGAGAGTCTTGTGTTATTGCAATGCTGAGGTATCTCCACTCCTGAGAAGCAAAGGCTTAAAATCAGTGCTTAAGTAAGGGCAAGCACCTTGAAGGCAGCTCCAGGGATGAGTCAGCCCATTTGCATTAGAGAGTATCAGTGAGTCAGATGTTCCCTCTGGATCCTCCAGGCTGGTGGAGATGTTCGGCACCCAAATCCTTCAGGAGCTGCCATGCACTGAACACCAACACAGTGAATGACTTCCTAATCCTGAATTTTATGGCTTTCATAAAAAGAGAAACTATGAATAGATCCTCCCTGCTCTAATTGTGGTTTCTGATAGCATCAGGATAAGCAAGGGCTTGTTTGCCTGTTCTTTTCCTTGTAATTCCTTTTACTCTTGGGGTGATGAAATGGCCTTGTTGTGAGATACACCAGCCTCTAAAAAGAATTCCTCTCTCTCTTTTACCTGCTGAAGGAACTCTCCAAGGCACATGGAAAATTCCAGCTGTCCCAGAAATATTCTTGTAATGGGAGATACAAAATGCTTATTGATAGAAAACCATTGGCTCCAGCTGGGAAGGATTTTGTCAGGGATTTTGGGAAAGACTTCTCATGTGGGAGCATGAGCATCCAGAGTAGGCTCGCTGTGCTCCAGTGGGTTTGATGGAGTGAAAATATAGGAAATCAGTTCTCATGTCTTCCTGCTTTTTAGCAGGATCAGAGTTAGGCACACTATGGATCAGCAAAGTGGATTTCAGGGGTTTTATTGATCCAGTTTATTTGTTGCTTCAGTGTTGATCCAATGCAGACTGGAGCTCTGGAAGTAGTTTGCTTTAGCTCCTTATTATTTTGTCTTTTGAATAATTATATTTGCAAAAGTTTGGGATGATGTTAAGAAACTTTTTGTGCAATTGGTGAAAAATTACAAGGTGAAGAAATAATTGCACTTTTTGTAAATATTTTAATATTTTTCATTTTTCAGCTTGGAAAGCAGAAGAAGAAGTTCATGCCTTACAATTACCAGCACAAGTATTTCATCTGTGAGTCTCCCCTCAAACCATGAGTGCATCTCCTCCCCCACAAAATAAGGCATTTTAAAGATATTCACATTGAAGTGAGAGCTTCAGGAAGCTTCCTTCGTATTAAAGAAAGTCCTCACAAGGAGGAATTGCTCCTTAGGTCTCATTTTGGGTTATGAGATGTAGATGGGAGTGTATCAAACAGAGGGGAGAAAGGGATGGGGAAAAAATGGAGAAGTGATGAGAAGAAAAGAAGAAAATATTATGTAGATGCATGGAGGTTAATGTGAGTGAAAGACAGCAATTTTTCTGGAAAGAAGAATCATTTTTATGATGCAGTGAAATTACAAATATCTCTCTCTTTCCATTCTGTCCTTCAGTGCTAGCCCCGCTTGCCCTCATACCTTTCTTCCAGCTGTCAATATTCTACTTTGCAATCAAGAGGAAAAAGTGGTTGGTAAGCACTGCTTCTCTGTCTGGAAAACTCAAAAAAATTTCACTGTATTAACCTTCAGCTCCTATTGGCCAGGTGATTGGGGGGTAGGAGAGAAAAAGGATGGAAAAGACTGATTCTAGGCTTGCTGCAGCAAGAGAAAATTGCTTAGAAGAAGCTTTTTAGCCTTTTAGCAGATAAATAAAATACCAGGAAATTCCCAGACCCAGAGTGTGATGACAAGCCTGTTGTCTGCAGTTGTTGATGGTTAAGTGGGAATATTTCAGGGACACATCCACCTTGGTGCAGAGTAGATCTTACTCCTCATAAATTTCCTTATCAGAACATTTTAAAGCTGCAGTTCAAGTAAAAGGGAGAGGATGGAGTGGAGGCATTTCATCAACAATGGCTGATTTTCATACCGATTTGTTTGGGGGTTTTTTTGTTTGTTTTTTTTACAGGACCTGATATTGATTGTGTCTTTCAACATCCGAGTCTGCCTCATGTACGTTCCTTTAATGGGATTTAAAACCTTCATGATCTACTACTGGCTGTCCAGGTAACTCAGAGCATACCCAGAGCCCCCGTAATTAATATTTGCAATCAATATTGAGCTTCAAAAGAAAGAAATGAAAACTAATACTATGATTTTCTCAGAATTAAATAGTCCAGGAGAAACAGTTTAACGTCAGGGGGGTGGTGGCTGCTCAGGGACATCTGTAGCTACAACTTGAGTGGTTCTTAAACTCCAAAACTGCTTTTTTTTACTTGAGAAGGGACTTAGCCAAGTGTTTCAGTGTTAAATTTGGATGGGATTAGAGATATGACAAGAGATTCTGTGTTTATCTGCCCAGGTACTTTGAGAGTACCTGGTTTATTTGGGTGTCCCAGATGAATCACATCCCAATGAACATTGATTATGACAAGAACAAAGATTGGGTGTCTACTCAGGTGAGAAACTCCTTTCTTCTGGAATATTGGGTCTGCTGGTCTTAATTATAGAACAAAGACAGCATTGTTATTCTCTTAGATTTACTGTTAATGAGGTTTCTCCTTTCATTCATTAAATAAACATTTCTGTGTTATTCAAACCTTTTAAGTTTTTAGTTGGAAAACAGGAAATCTAGATTTTTAAAATGCTAGTTTTTTACTGAAAGGCCTTGACATATTTTTCACAACCATTTCCCCTCCCTATTACAGAAAAGTACTGGTGGTATAATAGCCAATCTCATTTTCAGGCCAACTAAAGGGAAGTAAAGTGGGATACCTTTATTTTCACCCCTACAGGCTGCAGGTTTACTACAGATCAGATAAATCTGACAAAATTGCCTGATAAAAATGAGTACGTAAATAGAGCTTGCTCACATTTATCCTGCCTCCAGCAGTATAATCCCACATAGTGGATTTGCAGCAGTTTCCTGTTTTATCAAGGATAAAAAACTCAGCCTAGGTAGTCTAGACTTCTTTGTATTCCTCAGGGCAGTAATGGCTGTCATCCCTGACTTTGCCTTGATTTTTATGCTAGATAAGGGTGGGCAGTGATTGCTGGGGGTTCAATTGTTGGGCTTGCAGGAGAATAAAGTCTAAATCATCTGGAGGTTTTGGGTTTTTTCTCTCTCAGCTCCATGCAACCTGCAACGTGAACCAGTCTGTGTTCAATGACTGGTTCACTGGGCACCTGAACTTCCAAATTGAGCACCAGTGAGTATCATCCTGGGGGGAAAAATGGGAATGATCTGGGGCAGGGGGATATTTTGAACAGGGAGAAAGCTGAGTCTTGCAATAACTCTCCCTCATCCCATTCTGCAGCCTGTTCCCCACAATGCCTCGGCACAACTACTGGAAAGTGGCTCCCCTGGTGAAAAGCCTCTGTGACAAGCATGGCATTGAGTACAAAAGCAAGACTTTGCTGACAGCCTTTGTAGATATTTTGCAGTAAGTATCAATTAACAAGATGATTTTGCTCTGTGGTGGCGGGTAAGAGACACCGAGGCAGCCATTTCGAATCAATGTCCACAGAGAGATCAAACCTAGAGTTTATTTAGACTTTTCTAAAGTTTTAAAGTTTCAAGGCTTGTTTTTCTCTTCCTTAAATCCTCTCAGCTCATTGCCTGCAGTCAGACTTTGCTGTGAGGTGTCCATGCAATTTAAAATCCCTTTTCCCCCCTTTTATTTCTTTAACTACAGTTGGTTTCCCACAAAGTTGAACTCTGTCTCCTCCTAAGTGATTTTTCCCTTCTGCTCCTGCAGTTCCCTGAAGGATTCTGGGGAGCACTGGCTGGAAGCATATCTGCATGGATAGAAACTGGCAACTCTCCAAGGGAATCCCTTCACCACACAGCTACTGCCAAGAGTCAGGACACATCACCCCTGTGCGTGTCCTCAGGCACAGGAACTCAGGAGCTGGGCAAAGTTAATTTCAGTAAGGATGAAATAGGAAAGTGGCTTCAAGATACATTTTTTCCTTCTTCCCAACCATGAACCTCTGTTTTTTCCTGCTCTCAATTTCAGAATTCAGAGATGGGCTTTTAAACTTGGGGAGAAGTAGCTCTTGAATCAGCTTGATCAGTTTAACTTTATTGCAAGTGCCAGCTCCTTGCTTATGGAAGAGGTTTGAAAGGAAATTCTTCTTCGAGTCATAGAATCCTGGAATGGTTTGGCTTGGAAGGGACCTTAAAGATCATCTTGCTCCATCCCCTGCCGTGGGCAGGGGCACTTTCCACCAGACCAAGTTGCGCCAAGCTCTGTCCAGCCTGGCCTTAAACAGTTCCAGGGATGGGACATCCACAGCTTCCCTGGGAAACCTGTTCCAGTGCCTCACAATAAAGAATTTCTTCCTAATATCCAATCTACACCCACCCTCCATCAATTCGAAACTGTTGTCCCTCATCCTGTCCCTACAAGTCCATCTTCCTCACAGGCCTCTTTCAGTATTAGGTCCTCCTTTGTGTTCTTGGCTCAGTGGATTAGTGAAAAAATGCATTAAAAGTACGGGAAGTAGAAGATACTGGCCAGGGGGAATTTTTAAGGATTCTTCTAGAAGAGATCAAATAAATGTTCAAAGAATAAGGTGGCTTCTGGGGCACGTCCCTGTTGCTTCTGGTTACCTTGCTGTAACTATTAAGGGTTGTAGCAGGTTCTGTTCCTGGATTGCATGAGCAGGCAGACCAACTGGGGGCTGCTTACACCTGCAGCAGCCAGTGTGAACACAGTTTGTATGGCATGTGGTATCTGTGGGCATAAATGTATGTCTGAGTTTTAACTGAGTGCTGACTGTGCTGTCAGATTGGATTTCTGGTGTAGACCAGCTTTGAATCAGGCTGAGAAGACAAAGCACTGATGAGTAGGTCCAGATTTCAAGGATATTTAGGGTACTCTTGCTTTTGTATATATATTATATTTTATCTAGTAGTTTACCTCTTGATGGTTTAGTACAATTAGTTTTGCAAGAGAATTATGAATAAAGTTCTTGATTATGATTTTTAGATTGAAGTCAAAGCCTTTTTTAGAAGACGCTCTTCTGATTTATCTTGCTGATTTTGAAAAGCAATCGTGATTCGATGGCAATTCCTAATGCCACTTAGAGCAAACATATTTGTTATGGGTCTGGCAGAACCCATGTGGTACTGTACCCACCACACTGACCCAAAACCAAAAATGTTTTTGTGGCAAGAACCTGTAGTGGCAAATAAAGAGACAATTTGCCCATAATATCTAAGGTCACATTGTTGTTCTCCTCTGCCTTCACACTGAGAACTTTTAGTGGATAAATCACCCACAAGAGGAAGATGTGGGAGATTTAAAACCAGCTCACTTGTGTTGCAATTTACAGACACCAATACCCCTTTTCTGGGTAACAAGATCAAGCCCAACAAACAAAGCAGAAGGAGTTCAGACTCCTTCAGACTTGTTTTTGCCTTTGTTTTTTATCCAGAACATCTCTGTTTCTTCTTTTTTTTCTTTTTTTTTTTAAGTGGAGGTGGAAGTATCAATAACACTGTCCTGGTTTTATCATAATAATGGCTGACAGATGTCTTTGAAAAGGGTCCTGATTAAAAAAGTCGTTATTAAAAAAGTGTTCAAAATGTAGTTCGGAAATCCCTGCTAGTTGTCCCTACAGCAATTAAGTGTTCTCATATCCAGGGCTGGTTATAATGGTGATACCCATAATTATTTGCAAAAGCAGAAGTATTTTATAATTATTTAAGGGATAATACTATCTCAAGATGAATGCAGGGATTTCATGGTAATACATAAAGGCATTTTAAAATCACTGCCCTGCTGAAGGTAATAGAAATATTAAGGATTCCTCCTTCTTTTTTACCAGTGAGACCTGAAAGCTCTGCTGATCCTGTGTCCCACTGAAATCAATACAAGGCTGAATCAAAAGAGGTTTTGTGGTGTCAGTCTCATAAATTAAACTGATCATTTGTAATGTTTAACTGGAATTCTGCTTATTTGAATTCCATTATTTATTGATTCTCTTTTTCAATCTGGTTTTAATTAAAACATTTCTGTCTCTATTTATCTCAACAGGCTGCTCTGTGTCAATAATAATTTCTTTATCTTTTTAATAAAGGTTATTAATAGTGGAGCTGGTTTACCTTGGTTAAATTCTAACATGGTTTTACAAACTCCAAGGGGTCAGGTGTAATATTCCCTGAAAGACAATATTTGCCATCTGGAATACCTGGAAGAGACAAGGAAATTAGGGAGATGCTTTGCAGAATCCTTCTGGCTGCTGGAATTTGTGCTGAGATGCTGCTGGAAGTGGTTTCCTTTATCCAGGTAGAGCAAAAGCTCTTTTGTATCTTTTTGTTTTTCCCTCAGGTCCCAGATTTAGAGATGCAATTGGTTAAGATGCTTTGGGTGGAATCTGATGAAGAGGATTTGGAAGTGGGTAGAACAACTCCCTTTTTTCTGCTGTTGTCCTGCTCTGTGTGGCAGCACTTCAGCCTAGCACCTCTTTCCTGAGTGTCAAATGATTCACTTATGCACTGATTCCTCTTACCAGCCACCCCTGCAAAAAAAATTCCTTCAGTCTTATTGCATAAAAACTCTTCAATGATTGTTTGGAGGGCAACTTGTAGCCTGACTTGAAAGAAATTGCATTTTGTGTGTCCATAAAGAGAGAGCCAGCCTGAACACAGGTTGTATTTACACTGAACTCCAAAAAAACAGGAGGCTTTATTCCAGCTTACCACATAAAATGCCTTTTCCTCAGGTGCTGCCCAGAGAAGGTGTGTGCTGCTATTACTCCAAAGCCCTTGAAGTGCTGAGCTATGCTCCCCTGCAAGTACAGAGCTGCCTCTGTCTGAGCAATTTTCCTCTTATCACCCACCCCAGGGTGGGGTGTGCTTGGTTTTCCTGGCTGCCACCATGCTTGGATCACACTCTTAAAGGCAGGACTGGGCTTTCCAGAGGATATTTATGGCTGTTTTCTCTCAAAAATGGAGCTGGGAGAAGCAGTCCTGCATCCTTTGTAATTAAACTTCCAAGAGCAATGTGGTACCTGAGGTTTCATCTTAGGCTGTGGCCCTTCAGCTCAACTTGTCCCCCAGGAAATTTCCTCATCTTCTCCATGGATTGTGGCAGGTTTGCATCAAAATATTCATGCTTTCACTCTGCTTCAAGTCTTCTTCACTGGTGAGTTGTGAGGATGTTCCTCACTTAAACTCTTGGCCTTCCAACGGTATTTTTTTATTTTCTCAGAAAAATGTAATTACATCTCCTTTATATCCTCTTATCCCTGGTGATAGAAAAGGAAAAATCAAGTGAAATAGTATTTACTGATTTGTCTAGTCACTAAACTCAATCTAGTCTGAAGAGAAATTATTTTTCTCTAAAAGACCTACATTCCCTCTTGGAAGAAACACCTGAAAACACATAAAAAATAGATGTGAAAATACATCTTTTAAGAATGGTTTAGGTTCTAGAAATGGTCTAGAACTCTCCCTACTGACTGTTCCATCCTTACAAATATTTACCACTCAAGTCTTATTTACCCTATCTGTGTATATTTTATCTGCAAGGTGGTTATGCTTAGTAGGGTAAATATGTTTATATTTGAGATTTTGATTTTGTGGGGGTTTTTTTCTATTCTAAAAAAAGCCATGCTTAGCCACCATTCTATCTTTTTGTGCCAATTGATCCAATTTATTGATTGAAGGTGTTGGCACAAAGGTACCCACTGGGGCTGTTATTCGAATCTGTGATGGGTAAGAGGAGATTCAGATTAAATTTATTCATGAAATAAAAACAAAGGCAATTCTTTAAAGCGCTATTCCTTGCCTTTTGGGGGTTTTAATAGCATATAACACCTGAAAAATCCAGCAAGACCATCCAGAATCCAGCCCTGTGAGGAGATTATTGAGCAAGAACAAGCTAATTATGCAAATAAAGCCCATATTCCCTGCAAGAACTGCTGCACACAGCAATCTGCATGACCTTCATCTTCATTCTGACTCATAATTCCACTTTTGGGAGCAGAACTCTGCACACCATTTGGATCCCAGTCAGAGAAGGGTTGGGGTTTGCTGACATGGGCTTTTTTACCTGTTTACAACCTGTTGGATCAGTGTCAGCTTTGATTCATGGTCTGTGGGGCATCCAGAACAACAAACAGGAAGGAGAGGGCAGAAAAGAGGGACCACATCAGATCAGAGTGGTATTCCAGTGCCCAAAAGTGGAGGCCTGAAGAAGGAAATAAACCCAGCTTCAATAGGGATTAATTACAATGTTTATTTTGTTTGTTATTCTACATAGATTGAATCCATAGGGACTTATTCCTTGTGGGAAGAGGCAGTTCTGACTACAGTTATTTAAAGAGTAGCTCTTCTCAGGAACTACTCATTCCACTTCCAGTGATTTATCAGGACCTTTGGAATTGCATCCTCATGCCAGAGGTCCCAAATAACCTTCTTCTGTTCCTCTGGAATGATGAAATAGCCTAAAACTCTTTGACCTGTTGCAACAGTAGGTTTACCAGTGGCTCCTCATGAAGCTGAAAGAGGATTTGCCTTTTTTACTTTTGTCTTTATTTTCTTGTTGAAGTGGGTGTTAGATCTACACACACCATGACCAAAAAAAACCCAAACAAAAAACTCCAAACTCAAACCCCACATAAAAATTGCATATTAAAATGTCTATGCCATTAAAAAAAACCCAAAACCAAACCAAACCAAACCGAAAAGCTTCAAACTAAGATTCCCTGTATTCTTTGTGTTATGTCAGGGAGAGAGAAGCAAATAAATTTTGGAATGTTCTACTTGGGTTTTCTTTCAGGGAAATAGATGGGATACAAACTCCATCTGAGATTTTCTGGTGCTGTGTTTCAACCCCCCATTGTGAAGCTCCAGTTTGCTGAATCAGAAATACATCAGCTGTGCACAGCAATTAGCAAAGCTAATCAGGCAGGGACTATCCAGCAAAATACTCATTAAAATTATTTAAATATCAGCTGTGGGACATGAGCTAAAAGTGTGATATTGCAGCACACAAAATTTGCTCAATATTAATGGTGGTGATGTAAGATTTTTAACCTAGGGTTGAAGTTGCAGGCTTTGGGTGTGTGAAAATGAAAGAGATGCTCTCAGGGTAGTTTTAAATCCTCTTTTATTGACTCACTTCTCCTTTTTATTGCTCCTACCAACTCTTAAGTGAAAAAAACCTTGAGTAAGAAGATGAGATGTGCTTACAGCCAGTGAAGTGAGGGAAAACTCTGCCAGTGCGACCATCCACCCAACAGTCCTGAATTCTGTGGTCTCTGGAATGAGGTGAAATCCAGTAGCGCCTAAGAATGTGGTAGGAAAAGTACTGAAGAAACTTTTCCCTGACTCAAACAACGTAATCCTGGGGCTGTAATTTACAGTTTGAGCACGTCTCTGAAATGTGTCCCCTCCAATGAAAAGTCTCAACTCCTTTTTGTCCCTTTAATCCTCTTTATTCTTTGCGGCACAGCCCTGAGTTCTGCATTTTGACTGCTTATATTTGAAAACAATTGATTATGAAAGGCCCTGTGTTATATCTTTAACCAACGTTCTCTCTTTTTTTCAGTATAAACTCTTAATTTGCATCCTTGCTATACTCCCCAGTCCAAATTCTGAATATCCCTGGATAGTTTCACTGCCTGTATGAATTATCTTGCCACCTCCATCTTTCCCTAATAACACCTTGGGAAGGGATTTACCTTTGGCCACTCTCTCCAGTTTTGTTAGTCCTGGGATTCTGCCACTCTTTCTTCCCCCTACAAAGTTGGTTTGAAATAAATATTGGGACTGGTATCCAGAGTAATACCTGGATTAGAAAGCTGGGCTGAAAAAAATCTGCTGGTATTTCTTGCCATGAGTACACTCAATGACTTAAAGAGCAGAGGAGGAGAGATCCCAGCTCATGTGCTTTGAATTTTGTAACAGTGTGTCAAGATCACAGATGTAATGCCAACGAATCCAAGCAGTTGGCTTTTCCAGGGAGCTGCACAAGATCCCAGTTCCCCATCCTTGTATTCCTTGTGTTATGGTGCCTTTTCAGGCCTTGATCAGCACCAGCTGCAGTCCTTTTATGCAGCCAGGGCCTCATCGCCCTTACAGGGAAGAATTTCATCCCAGTATCCAATTCAAACCTACCCTCTGGCAGCTTGAAGGCATTCCCCAGTGTCATAGGAAATAAAAAACTTCCATTTTTCTCCTAGTGAAAACATGGCTTTGGAAAACATCTATGGAATATAATTTGCTTTGGTGCTGCTTCTTCAGCACTGCAATCCCTGTGGAACAGAAGATTCCTAGAAAAGGAATTCTCTCTTGACTAATGAGCTCTTAAATATGACCTCAGATATTAAAAGCAAGTTTGAGGCATAACTGCCTCGTTCATGCAGTGTTTTATTGTCTGTTGTCACTCTTCATTGCATGAACCAGGGTGTGCCTGGTGTTCTTGTCTGAATCTGTTGACAGCAAGATAATCCCTCTTGTCTCTGCAAAGAAAACCTCTTAACACCTTTCCCACTCAGAGAGCTGGCAAGCCCAGAACTCATCTCCCAGCTCAGCTTGGCCTCTGGATCACTGCTTGACACTTTTAGCATCATTCCCACCTGGAACTGGGAGTCAACCTTGCCTGCTCCAGGAGTGCTGGTGCTTACTAGAGCTGAATATTGGCTGCGGCTTCCCCCTGCTGGTAAATGCATTTCGGTGACCATAGAATACATGTCAGGATTACACCTGACATTCTCTAAACTCAACATGTGAAATCACCTGATTTTGGACTGTAATCCTCAACTACTGGGGGTATTTTACCTCAATTCAGGGATCAGCAGTACTCCTTATGACTTGAAATCGAATGAAAACTTCTTAAAATTTTATTTCCCAAGCGATTTCAAAGGAGTGTTTGAATGTGGATCTGGAGAAAACCACTCTATTTTTCTTCACTCTTTGGGGAGAGGTAGCAGAGTTTCTAATTGATTGATATTTGGACAGCTAAGGAGAGGGAGGTTAGAGAGCCTCAAGAATTTGATCAGCTGGAGGGGTTCTCTAGGAGAAAACTGAGAAAGGATGAGGAAAAATGATCCAAGTTCGCCTCCCTGCAGCAGAATCCTTCTGTTGCACCTGGAAATGGGCCAGTTTTCCTTTTTCCTTGGACGAATTCCTCCATGGAACAGCTGCTGTGAATAGTGCAGAAATATTATCCGAAACACTATTACAAATTTTCACATTAAAAAAAAGAAAAATCTTTCTCCAGGGTTACATTTGTATTAGATGCCTTTGATAATGAGAAGGTGGTGCAATTGTAACAATTAATATATAGCAGTTTTGCAGCTGGAGCTACTCAATTAAAGTTCTGCTCTGGGAGTAAAAGAACCCAAATTATCTCCAGAAAAAAAAATTCCAACTTTTAAGTAGCTCATAAAAGAGAGAAAAACAAATGAGATGAAAATTCTAATATTTTTGGGTGGGTTATTGTGAAAGAATGATGGATTTAGAAGCTAGGACTTAAAATGCACAAATTTCATCCCAAACCTGTATATTTTAGAGAAGACATTCCATCTCCTGAGCAAGAAGGATCACTGTCCACATGAAATCTCACAGCGTGAACATTTGGCTCACTTGTTTTTCCACCAAACCGTGAGGGTTTATCCATAAAGTGAAGGTCTTGTCTGCCTGCAGGCCCCGGCGAGGAGGTTCAGCCTCTCACCTCACATTTTTAGTGCTGGTTTTCCACAGGATGTGGAGGCCTGTTCCTCAAAACCTGCTTTATGGGATGCTGTGAGGCCTTTGCCAGTGTCCAGGAGGACAAATGTCACTTTGGAGCTGATTTTCTACCACAGGAAGTATTTGCTACCAATTTTTGGCACCTCATTTTCTGAGGGGGAGAGACTCAGAGTTTGGAGGACAGGTCAGGGTCCTTGAGTTCCCTTCTCATTCAAAATCTCCAAGAAAAGGGCATGGGAATAGCTGCATGGCCTCTCATATCAATAGCCTTTTCTTTCAATCCATCTTATAAAAAATAGATGGGGATGTGGTGTTTCCATTGCTTGCTCTGTGTGATGTCCCGTGAGAGATCAGCAGTGGCTGGGCCTCACTCAGCCTTCGATGGTTAAACTCATTCCTTTGCTTCCCTCTGCAGCTCCCAAAACCCTGTTGTGCCTCTTCCAATGATTAATTTAATTTCTTTGTGTCCCTGGTATAATCCCTGAAACTGCAAATTAATAACTGGGCCTGTTGTCCCAGGACACTGGGGGATCCTGCTGTGGTAAATATATTTCCATACCCATGTCACTCTAGGATAATGGTAAAGGTTGTATTTCCAGATCCATGTTACCCTGAGATAATCCCACTATGGTAAAGGTTGTATTTCCAGATCCATGTTACCCTGGGATAATCCCAGCTGCTGCCAAGCTTCTGTTCCTTGCCCAAAGGATAGGATTTGGAATGTTTGGAGTGGTTTGATATCTGGCATCAATGCCATCTCCTCAGGTTTGCAATCCGTGAGTAATCAGGACATAAAAAACGTTTTATGGGTTTAGCTGCTCAGGGGTAAAATTATCCAATTAGTACTTCAGAAGTATCCCACAGGCCCAGCCCAAGGCCTCTGTCTCATCAAGGATTTGGAGCAATTAAGAGAAGTCAAATGCGATACTGGCACAATATCCACTAATATCCATCATGCTGGGCTGGAGCAAAAGGATTTATAATGCAATTTCCTTTCAAGGATAAGCCTCTAGGTGGCTCATAGAACACCTATAAAAGATCCCATACTAGAACAAAGCATTCCAACCATTTAACCTATGGAATGGTAATACATGAATCCCCTAAAGATCTAGTCCCTTAATGGACTCATCTCAGTTAAGATCCATCAGTTGAAGGATGTAGAAAATGGTGAGAGGAAAAGGACTGCACATGATAATTCACCTTAAATCTGCACAATTTGCCTTGTTTTATTCTCCCCAGGCATTATAATTTCCCCAGTTAATTTCTGAGTCTTTGCTTCCCTCAGAAGCTGCTTTGTTCTCCTCAGTTTTAACATTTCAATATATTTTAAAGATGCCTTTTCCCCCCTAAAACTTTTAACCTTCTGTTTTGCTTAGGTAGTTTTCAATGGTGCATACTCTGATAAATTCCTGTGAACATTTACTCTTTGTTTGCTGACTCAGAAAAAGATTAAGTAAAAAACAGCTGGGAATAGTTGATCTGTACTTTTACCAATATTTCTTTCAATAATACAGGTTGATTTTGATTGAAGAGCATTAAATAATACTCTAAAAAAAATAACAACAAGGGAGCATTAAATAATCTGGTCAGCATTAATAATAATTAGTGATGGTAGGTTTTTAGACTTTGAGAAATTGATTATCTACAGCAAATAATTGGGTTCTTGAGATAACTTATCTGATGACATTGGAAAAGGGTAATGACAAACCTTTGCTGTTCCATGGAAGCTCTGCAGTGATTGCGCAAGGAAATATTTAAGTATTTGTTATATTTTTTGAATGCTTCTATTCTACTGACTGAGACCAGTCAATCTTTTCCTTAACATGCATTCCATAACACTTTTCACCTTATAGATTCTTTAAATGGATTTTTTTGAGAAGCTAATTAAAGCTTCTGCCTGAAAAATGAGACATTCTGATTACAGGTAAGAAGAATAAGGGAAACTTTGAACTGCTGGTTTTGTCCCTGAGCAGGAGCAATGATGCATTCACCCTGTATGAAGATGTTTATGATTTAAAACTCTCCTAAAGGAGGCACTGCAATGCAGCACTTACTTATCTGTGTTTTAACACCCCTTCTACTGATTGATTGTATTTTCTGCTCTTTACATATTGGATACTACTATGAAAAGAATATTTAATTATTTTTAGAGTTCCTAATTGATGGGCAAGAAGTTTCCAACAGGTATTCTTATTACACACATGCAAAGGCACTGGTTTTGTCTGTGTTGTAGCCTTTATTTTTCAACACTGAAGTTGCAGTTAATAAATCCGTTTCCAGAGTGAGCTGCCCTTATGCCCTTATGCCCTTATGCACAGGGATGAGTCCTGTGCCTATGTCACCTATGCAAATTCATGTTTCCAAATGCAACTGCAAGCCAAAATACAGATAAACTAGATAGCTTATAGATTGTTTTAGATAAATTCTTTGACAAGAAAGAATTGTGAGGTTTAGGTAGCATTAACTTCCCATTTCTGTTTCTTTGCCCTTCAGAGGGATGCAAGAAGGAAGAAGACCCAAAAGAAAGGATAGGTTGGCATGAAATGTGGATGCAGCCACTCCACATGAAACAAAGCAGTTAGGTAACCCAGGTGGTGCTGGGCACAGGTTGAGCAAGGAACTGGTCCAGCTAGAAAATACAGTTCCTCCCTTCTGATCTTGATAATGGCTGAGTGACAGGATGAATTACATCCCTCGGCTCTGCTCCCCCTCATTTCCCTCCAATAAAAGTGACAAGATTGTCCTCACAGAGTGAGTGGGTGTCTGGGATTTTGTAAGACAATTCTAAGTGTGAAAAACACCAGTTCTTGCTTGAGACTGGCTGAATAACTTGACTGGGTTTTTAATGTTCTGACTCACCTGGTAAAAAATAAAGGAGAATCATTTAGGTTCATTCTTAAAGGTGAGGAAGTTGTAAAAGCTAATTTTAAGAGTGTGATTCTGCACAGGGATATTTTAATTCTTTGGTTTTCTATTTCAACTGCTTCTGTAGACATTTTCAAAAACCACATTTCCTTAAAGAACTCTTCCCTTATGAAAGAGAAGATGGAGAGCTAAGCTGGTCCCTGTCCACAACAAAAGGAAAAAATATAAAGAAATGCTGATTAGATCTCAACTACTTCAGTTTTCTTTAAATCTAAAACCTGTGCTGCCTGCTGCAATGACTTTTTAGAAAAACAACCTTTTAAACAAAAGCACTGAAGGACATTAAATCAGATTCATCTTGTCCATCTTTATGGGGTCAAGCATCTTGTCTAAGCTACTCCCTGGGTTTTCTTGTCAATAGAGAGAGATAATTATCTCTGGATCTAATTTATGCTGTCCATTTCCTTACATGATTATAGAGCAAGAAGACATAAATCATTTACATTGCGCATTTTAAGACAGCTAAAGCTAAGTAATTAAATTAATTTACTTTATTTGAAATATTCTGATGCTCACCAGAAAATAGGAAATCATCCTGTTTAAAGACAGGGAGCACTTTCTGTGCCTTTGCCACCATACAGCATAAACCTTAAACATGTGGTTGATAAAAGGGGGTGAGATTGTTAAAGGACATAATATTCTTCATAGAATGGGTTGGAAGGGACCTTAAAGCCCATCCAGGACAGAGACACCTTCCACTAGAACAGCTCACTCCAGCCTGGTCTGGAGCGCTTCCCACAAACAGCAAAGAGGGGAAAAGAGAAAGAAACAAATATGAAAGGATCAAGCACATTTTCAGGTGATGCTTGCAGCATTTTTCTCCAAATGAAAAGTCACTGCAATTTATATTTGTGTGTTTAAAATTTGTAGAATAATGTGATTTCTAGCTGTGTTTTTTTTGTGCAAAGAACTGCAAAGGAAATGCTTCTTAGGAGGTGCAGTGAAAGACACACAAGTTGTGTCCAAATATTACAGAAGCTGCTTCTCAAGAAGGTAATTTAGAGGGTTGTGCAATGTGTTTTCACCCTGATGGCTGATGGGGCTTGCCTGTACCTGCTGACACACCTCAGGTGGGAAGGTTGGGTGGATCTTTACTCAGAAGCTGGAATGAGTTTGAAGTTTTCCCCAAACACTAAAACAGACAAAGTTTCCTACAAATGAGGTCTATGAGTCTGTGGAGGATGTGGACACAGATAGTAATGTGCAGAAAATCCTTGCTGGCTCCTTGGTCTTCTTTATCTCCTTGCGCTTCCTCAGCTCTTGAAATGCACAGTTCCTCTCTTTTATAAGAAAAGGAGGGCATGCAGTGGCAGAAACCTAAGGAGTGCCCCTCTCTGCCTTCTTTTCCAGGAGAATGTGCATTTACTGTAGACACTGTCACAAATTTCTCTCCAGATTTAGTCTAAGAACATGACTGTAAAAGGTCTTTCCCAACCAGAACAGTTCTGGCTTTTTTCTGCATTTCCCCATCCTTGCCATTAGTGTGATGGCAACATAATCACCACCCTTATGAAATCTCTCAGCTGACTTTTCACCATTGGTGACATGTTTCCATGTTGCACCTTCCATACCAGCTAATTGTGGATGGGTTTTGTTTCTTCCCTTTCCTAATTCTTGACTTTACAATTTGAGATTGATTTTGTTCCTTCTCCTTCATAATTCCAATGTATGTAGAGTTGCTAGGCTGTTCCTTTGGCCTTTCCAAACATTCTCTTCATCAGGACATCACCTTCTAGAGATTAGGAAAGGAAGTAATTATGGTTCTGATATACAGGACTAAGAAATTAGGTATTATGCAACATTAATCCCTCTCTCCCCCACAGATTGGCAATGTGAAGTGGAAATTGGCTTAGAATATTCCAGGTACACCTGAGAGTGAAAGGTCAGTTTAGCAATTCTGCAACATAAAATTATTTGGAAGACCTAAGGATTTCTGAGGGATTTCTGGCTCCCTCTGACCCTTATTCTAAAATAAAGTGTGTGTTTGCAGGAGGAGATGGAGGAAGAGAGAGACTGGTAGATTTGGACATCACTGAAATAATGTATAGAACTGGGCATAAGCTTAACTCTGTTTTCACTTTGCAGGACCAAGTCTGAAATACTCTGTTTGAAATAGTGCAGTTGTGAAATGCTTTCACTGATTTTCTGCTGTTGCTAGGACTGGTAGGACAGATAATCTCTGAATTAATCAGGATAACAAGAGGGAAAGTCATGTGGACTGATAAAGCTTTCAGTTGCTTTATTTATTACTTCTTGCTCTAGCAACAGCTTAGTGCCTCCTATGGGAGTATGATCTTACAACTGATTTTATGTGCAATTTTTATGTAGAGCTGGTCTGTGCTTTATTCTGGCTCCCCTTTCTGGCCTCTCTTGTAGGTAATTGCTGTCATGGTAAAGTCTGAGGTGTGAGAAACAAGGCTGATTAGAGAAATCACTTCCCTAGAGGTTACAAAATCCCTTGTATTATGCAGCAACTTCAGCATGTGCCACCTCCATCACTCCTGTACCCAGCATTTTCCTCAGCTTATTTTCCACTTATCCCACTTAGCCCTAGAAGTTATCCCATGCTAACATTGCCCAGCCACATTTTTTGTAGTTTTTGTTCAGGTTCTTCTCTTCCCTGTTTTTGTGCCGTAGCTTGGCTCAAACTACTCTCAAATGTTTTGAGTTCCCATGGAAGCTTCTTCTTCGTGTTGACATCCTCGCCTGCCTTGTTCAGACATGCAGAGCCACATATTTAGTACTTCACCAGCCCTGAATTTGGGACTGGAAACTTCTGATTTGATTTGGGTAGAAGTATGCTAATCTGGTACTTGGAAAATAAGTTGGGATAAAGAAAATAGGAATAATTCAGGGCTTTCCTTAGAGTCTAAGTGATTGAAAGTGAGGGAAAGTTGGTAGGAGAAGGCTTCCACATGTTTCCAGAATGTCTTCAAGGGGTTAAGGACTGCAGTTCACAGAATCACACAGAATGATTAGGTTGGAAGAGATCTCCAAGATCATCAAGTCAAACCCATGCCCTAACACCTTG
>VRYO01001269.1:39692427-39742058 GCA_009812075.1 Sialia sialis
AGGGGGTTATTGTGTCCAAAATGCAGGACTTGGCATTTGGACTTATTAAATTTCATTCCATTGGACTCTGCCCATCCATCCAATCATTCTAGGTCTTTCTTCAGAGCCCTCCTGCCTTCCAACAGATTGACATGCTCCCAGCTTAGTGTCATTTACAAATTTACTAATGAAGGACTCAACACCCTTATCCATGTCATCAATGAAAATATTGAACAGAACAGACCCCAGGACTGACCCCTGAGGGATACCACAGGTGACTGGTCCCCAGCTGGATGCAGCACTGTTCACCACCACTCTCTGAGCATCCAGCCAGTTCTTAACCCAGCAAAGAGTGCTCCTGTCCAAGCTGTGGGATGACAGCTTTTCCAGGAGTTTGTATGGGAGATAATGTCAAATGCCTTGCTGAAGTCCAGGTACACAACATCCACAGCCTTTCCTGCATCCAGTCACCTGGTCATAAAAGGAGACCAGGTTGGTCAAACACGACCCACTCCTCCTAAACCCCTGATACTCTGGCCATCCTGTAAGTGCTGTGTCATGGCACTTAGTATAAGCAGTTCCATAACCTTACTGGTACTGAGGTCAGGATAACTGGCCTATAATTACTAGGATCCTCCTTCCCACCCTTTTTACAAATGGGTGTCACATTGGCCAGCTTCCAGTCATCTGGAACCTCCCCAGTGAGCCAGGACTGCTGGTGAATGATGGAGAGTGGCTTTTCAAGCTCATCTGTCAGGTCCCTCATCACCCTGGGATGGATCGCATCTGGTCCCATAGATTTATGAAGATCCAAGCTGCTCAGCAGGTGTTAAGCACTTCCACCTTCTCCTTATCTGCAGTTAGTAAGTTCCCTCCTTCATCCAATAGAGAACAAAGACCAGTCTTACCCTTCCTTTTACCATTAACATTTTTTATTATCCTTTATAAAAATTGCCAAATTAAGTTCAAACTGAGTTTTGGGATCCCTAATGTTTTTCCTACATGCCCTAGCAACCCCCTAAATACTTTCTGAGAGACCTGACCCTCCTTCCAAAGATGATACATCCTCTTTTTATTTCCAAGTTGCTCTAAAACCTTGTTGCCCACCCAGGCTGGACATTTGCCTCGTCAATTTGCTTTTTGGCACACAGGGACAGTTTGTTCCTGTGCCCTCAAGATCTCTGTTTTGAAGAACACCCACCTTTTTTGAGCTCCTTTGTTTCTAAGGGCTGCATCCCAAAGAACTCTCTGAGTAAGTCTCCTAAGTAGGCCAAAGTCTGCCCTCCAGAAGCCCAATGTAAAAATCTTATTGATGTTTCTCCTGATATCACCAAATATCGAGAACTCTATAATTTCATGATCACTTTGCCCCAAGCAGCCTCCAACCACCCCATCTCCCACCAGTCCATCTCTTTTTGCAAACAGCAGGTCTAACAAAGGCCCTCCCTCACCAGCTGCAACAAAAAGTTGTCCTCCACACACTCTAAAAACTTCTTAGACTGACTCTTTTCTGCTGTATTAAGTTCCCAGCAGATGTCTGCCAGGTTGAAGTCAACTTCAAGAGCAAGGGCTGGCGAATCTGAAACATTCTCTAGATGCTTATAGAATAAATTGCCCACCTCTTCTTCCTGCTTGGGTGGATAGTAACAGACTCCCGGTAGGACGTCAGCCTGGTCGGCCTTCCCCTTAATTCTTACCCATAAGCATTCAACCTCATCATCACTAGTTTCAATATCCATGGCATCAAAAGCCTCTTTAATATAAAGTGCCACCCCTCCAACTCTTCTCACTTTCCTGTCTCTTCTGAAGAGCTTGTAGCCATCCAGTGCAGTGCTCCAGCTGTGTGAGTCATCCCACCATGTTTCTACATCACAGCTCTGCTGATGCACCATGGCTTCCAGGTCCTCTTGTTAATTAACCATGCTGCGTGCACTGGTGTACATGCACCTCAGGTGGGCTACTGCTTTCACCCCTAACTCAGGCTTTCCACCCTTGGGCCTGATTCTAGACAGCCCAGCTGCATCCCCTTCCCCCCTCAAACCCAGTTCAAAGCCCTCTCAACAAGTTCTGCCAGTTCATGAGCTAAAATTCTTCTATCCTTAGCAGAGATATGGAGCCCTTCTAGTTCCAGCAGGCCAGGTACCGAAAAAATTGCCCCATGATCAAAGAACCCAAAATTCTGCTGATGACACTAACCCTTGAGACACTTGTTGACAATGTGGGCTCGCCTAGTCCTTACATCATTTTTCTCTGCCACCAAAGGGACTGAGCAGAACGCTATGTGCTCCTACCCTATCAACCACTTGACCAAGTGTCCTACAGTCCTTTTTCATTGCCCTGACACTCCTCTTTTCAATCGCATCACTACCAGCCTGGAGTATCAGCAGTGGGAGGCATGGGAGTCCTCTGACTCCTGCTGGGCCTCCTTCAAGGATGGAAGGGCAGAACTCCACCAATCTCTTTCCCTTTCATTTCCTCTATTACTCCTTAGTCTTTCAACTTACTCCCTAAGCTCAGCTACCAGTAAAAGGAGATCATTCACCTGTTCACAGCGCAGGCGGGCTTCTTCAGCAACACCCCGTGGTACCACTGATAAACACTCCTCACAGGAATGTGTCTGGACAGACACATCCTTTTTGGACAGTTCTACTTGGTCACATACACTTGTACTAACTGCAGGTTTTGATTGTGTAAAAACCATTACTAACAAAAACCCCAAAACCAACTAAGCAACAGAAACACAACAAACAACAAACTAAAATCCGCACTAGAAGGAGGAGACTTGCAACCCTGCCTGTGCAAACTGCTGTGCCCCACTCCTGTTTGCCTGCCGTGCTCCCTAGAGCCCTCTTAGCACCTGCATGGCCAAGATATCACCAAAACAGGGCAGAATCAGCTCTATCAGGCTGTGACGTGGTGTGACAGGAGACAGATGCTATCATTTTCCATTCAGCAAGTCTGTGCTGCAAACCTGAGTCACAGCTGCTGCTTTTGGGGAGCAAGAAGATCTCTTGTGAAAGATCACATTACATCACACAAAACTACCAGGATCCAGATCTGTTGCTGAATGCCTGGGGAGCACACCCAGAGAATGGAGTACCATACCCAAAAAACAGAGTTACCAGCAGCTCTGGGCCATGCCAGCTGCTCCACTAAAACACAGTTTATCGGATCCTTACCCACCTGAACCTTTTCTACACCAGTCTTCAGGATCGGGAACAAAAGGCAGTGACAAATTTCTGTGGAAAGCACAGTGTGTTGCCCACAGCACCAGTTTAGCTGAACATCAGGACCGTCAAAAGTCCCTACCATGATGACCCTTCCAGTTTAATGCTGTAAACTCCAAGGACTTGTTCAGATCCTGCTAGGAATGAGGAATAGATAGAGAACATCCCTCGAAGGAGTTGGGCCATATAAAAGAGCAAGAGAAGAAAAAGAAGGAACAGGGGTTACAGGCTGCAAATAATAACTTACAGATACAACTTGCATTCTTCTACGAATTACGTTTTTATTACTAAGTTATTTAATTATTTATATTTAATAATTAATTATTTATATTTTTTTAATTTATATTTTCTTTTTTGTTGTGCTCTGAGTTACTCAGCATGATTAATGCTCCATTTACTTTTTCCCTTTTTCCTCAAGAGGTGGGTGATGCTCTGAGCCTGGCAGTGTTTAAGAAGTATTTTATCAATGATAGAGGCTTTAACTTTTGGCCAGCCCTGAAGTGGTTAGGCATGATATTTGTAGTGATCTAAATGATCTAACTCATTAAAATGATAGTCCCTTGCAACAATTCAACTGAAATATTCTGTTGTATTCCATTCTGTTCTATTTTCTCTTGCCTCCAAGAGAGAGGAGATTCCTGTTATACATTTATGAAGGTGCTTGACCTCCTCATGCCTTTGGTGCCAGTCATCTAATCAATATTTCTCTCCAGAATCTGCCACGTTCATGACATGTAGAAAGAGTACTAATGGAGCTCCTTTGGCAGTCAGCAAATATATTAATCACTTAGCAAGTGCAACAGCTCAGTTTGGAGAAAAATCAGATTTTAATCTGCACAAAAAGTCCATTTAATTTTGCCCCAAATATTTCTTTTTTCAGGCTTGATGACATATGTATTAAAACACAAGTTCCAGAAAGGACCATCACGAGTTTTGGTACACTGCAAGGAAAGGAAGACTGGATTACAGGAGCATAAAAATGTGGGATGTGTGAATGAATAATGGTTATCAGGTAGCTATAGAGCCATAATTTGATGCTTATCTTTTTTAGCAGGTAATTTGATGTTTATCTTTTAGCAGCTGACATCTTCATTGTGAAAAGGCAGGTTGCAAAACTTATCAGTGGTGCTTAATGTGGGTGAAAAGCTGAGGAGCTGGAACCTTGGTGATGTAAGTGCTGTGGTGCAGATTGATGAAGGGCTTGATCCCATATGGATTGTCCCATTGTGAGGACGTGCTGCTACAATGGTGCTGGGTGGTGTTATCAGCATTCCTATCAGAGCAGTGTCTGACACGGTGATAATGTCACAAATGTCCTGCAGGTGACAGGCAGATCCTTCTCTCAGCAGGTTACCTGGCTCATCCTGTGGAAATGAAAGCTTCAGTTATCCATGGCTTGACACAAAGCCATGTAAGGTCTTAAAATCTCCTACCATTTTGGGTGCTTGAGAGCAATTTAAAAAAAATCTAAAGCTCCAGCTAAGCTCTTGCTTGTCTCCTGAAATCCCCAGGTTGAAGTCTTGTCCAACCTGGCTTGGAACACTTCCAGGGATGGGGCAGCCACAGCCTCTCTGGGCAACCTGTGCCAGGGCCTCAGCACCCTCACAGAGAAGTATTTCTTCCCAATATGCCATCTAACCTGCCCTCTGACAGTTTGAAGCCATTCCTCCTTGTCCTGTCACTCCAGGCCCCTGTAAAAAGTCCAAATCCAGCTCTCTTGGAGCCCCTTTAGGTACTGGAATTTTGCACAGAAGTAGTGGTGTTTGGGGTTATTTTGTGAACTCCATACACTAAAAATCCTTTGGAGAGGAAGCTTTTCCCTGCTTGTCTTACTGACTCAGTGGGAGCTATTTAACCTTGTGCAGGATTTTAGGGTCAGAGGAAGGTTGGGCTGATGACCTTGAAGGTTGGACTTGATGATCTTGGAAGTCCTTCCCACCCTGATAATTCCATAAAGCATCTAAGGAGGTATGAACACGGGACAAGGAGGGCTCATTTTCTGCTGAATATTTATTATTGAGTACTCAGTGTAAGAGGGGAAGCTAAAAGGAACAAGTTGCGCTGCAATCTTGAGGTGTGTGCTGGTGTGCCAGAAGTGGTTTATCCCAAATGTTATAAAAACACATTCTGCAAAAAGCACCAAATGTGAGTCTAAAGAGATATCAAAGCCCAGGAATTAGGAGGATAAGGTACCTACTGTGAACAGGGACAAGCAAAGAAAGAGGTTGATGGTAACAACTATTAAACTTCTTTTTAAGGCACTTTATTGCACTGGCTGTCTATGGGAGCTGGGCTGAGAAATCAGCTTTAGGATTTTCACACCCTCCTGTAAAGGAGAAGAGCCAGAAATATTGTGTGAACAACTTCTCTCAGATAAGTAGATGAGATTTCTTCTTTTGCATCAACTTTTCTTTTGGAAATCTAGACTGCAGATTCATTATCAAGTGTGAGCTTTACCAGCACGAGTAGACTCAAATGCAAACAAGCACTGAAAAGTAAAAAAAAGACAAGTAGTTGCATGATAAATGTTATAAGTGTAAAGACATTAATTCATGTTGATTAATCATCAAAAGAGGGTATCTCAGCTAAATTAATTAATGTACTTTGAAAAGCCTGTCCTAATCGTGGGCTCTGTTATCTGGATTGTTGCTGATGTGGGTTTTAACAGGTGGTTTTCTATAGGACAAAGAAATCATTTGATCAATCACAGTTTTAAATTTTCAAGATTGGGTCTGATTTGACATGAGAAAATTATGTGGGTGCTGTGACTGTTCAGATGAAAAGTGGCACCAAGTGCTGTTCTCCAATTAATGCTCATTTCCTGGAGTCCCCAAGTCTAATTAATAATTTTACAAACACGAAGGGGACAGTGGGAGGGGAAGAAACAGCAGTTTCACAACCTGCCATCAGGACCTGGTACAACATTCCCTGTGTGCCATCCCAGGTTTATCCCAGGTGACAGAAGCAGCCAGGGCAGAGCTTCGAGGATTCTTCCCCCTCTGGGCTCTGTGGGAGATCCCTGCTCACTGTGTAGGAAACCTGGTCTGAAATACAGGGCTTTCACCAGGTGCTAAATATTACACTGAGTTCTCTGGAGATTGGTATGGTTCGGCTGTTGGGCTTTTTTTAGTAGGACGTAAGAATACGCTTAGTTCATGTTTCATACAAGGAGTTTGTGGGCTGTAACATCAAAAGCAGTGATATTCGTTTTTTCTGGTTAATCAGAGGATATTTTAAGGGAAGTTTTCCCTGTCTGAGCCCGTCCTGGGAACAGAATGGACTTGCTGAGGTCCCCCCTAAGCAGTCAGGTACCCCCTACCTTTGGGCACTGGGGATGCAGAACCAGGGCAGGAAATGGGCAGTTTTGGGGGGAACAAACCCAACCCCGAGGAGCTGGAGCGGGTGGAGGAGGCGGGGAGCGACGCCGGGGCGGGTCCCCCTTAAATGCCACGGCGGAGCGGGATGCGGGGCTGGAGCTGCGGGAGGGAGGGAGGGGGGCAGGAGGCAGGATGGCACCTCCGGGGGGTGGCGGGGACGTGCGGGATGGGGACAACGATGGGGACAGGGACAGGGACAGGGATGGAGACCCCGCAGCGGGGATGCGGCGCTTCACCTGGGAGGAGATCGGGCAGCGGAGCGGGCGGGGGCCGGCGGGGCAGGAGCGCTGGCTGGTGATCCACAGGAAGGTGTACGACATCAGCCACTTCTGCCGGAGACACCCGGGAGGGGCCCGGCTCCTCGTCAGCCATGCCGGGCAGGACGCCACGGTGAGCGGAGCGGGGATGCGGGAGAGGGATGCGCCCCAGGAGGGTACCCGGGAAAAGCCGTGCGGAGAGGGCTTGGGAGCGACCTCAGGGGGAACTGGGGAATGGGACAGGGTCGGGGAGGCGAAGTGTGACCTCCCCGTGTGAGCCTCGCCGTCCCCACGCCATGGGAAAGGGCAAATGAGGAGATGCAGCCCACGGGAATGGGAGCGGAGCTGTTGCCTCAGATAAATCAGAGCAACAGCTGGAGCGAGACCAGGGGAGCACATGGGGATGCTCAGAGGACTGGAGCACCTCTGCTAGCTGACAGTGTTCAGCCTGGGGAAGAGAAGGCTCCAGGAGACCTCAGAGCCCCTTCCAGTACCTAAGGGGCTCCAGAGAGCGACTTTGGACAAGGGGCTGGAGGGACAGGACAAAGGAGAATAGCTTTAAACTAAACGAGCATCGATTTAAACTGGCTATAACAAAGGTTTTGTTGATGAGGATGGCGAAAGACTAGCACAGGTCACTCAGTGATGCCCCATCCCTGGACACACTCAAGGCCAGGTTGGATGGAGCAACCAGGTGCAGTTGCAGGGGGATTGAACCTAGAGGAACTTTAAAGGTCCCTTCCAACCCAAACCATTATGTGATTCTTAAGTCTTCAGGATTCCTCTTATGTCCTGGTCTCGCTTGTCCAGCAAGCTGTGAGCAGAAGCAATTTTTCCATATATAAGGGATATTTGAGGCTCATGGAAATCAAGATAATTTTCAGATAATTTTCAAGATAATTGTCAAGTTTAAATTTCAAATTGTGTAGTAGTTGAACTTTATATTCTGTAATTTCATCACTCATTTCTCAAGTTACTACTGCCAGATTTATTTCTTTTTAGCATGCTGGAAAATCCCAATGGATGAACTAGATATTTAGTTTCTGGGATCTGGGCTGCTGCTTGTTGGTTGGTTCCATGTGCAAGTCATTAAGCCCTGCAGGATCTGAGCCACTTTGGTGTCTGTCCATCTTGCATTAGCTCCATTTTTAAAAATTAGGAATTTATCTTAATTGAACTGGAACATTTTAACCAACAGAAAGCCATGAAAAATGGCAGCTCAGAAGGCTCTCAATGAGCAAAGAAACATGAAGAATGAAAAAAATTAGTATAATTGATGCCACCATAACAGAAAGGGTGACACTGCCCAATGAATCTGTGGAATCCTCTTGGTGCTGCTTTTTGTTGTGGTGCTCTCTCACAAAGGATGAAAAAAGGAGGATGCCTTCCACTAGACCAGGTTGCTTCAACCTGGACTTGGACACTTCCGGAAATGGAATGATTCAAAAGGCAATTAATTTTTTTATTTTTTTTTTAAACAAAGTCTGGATTTCTTTTCCTGTATTCCTGTGCCTTTGCAGGATGCCTTTGTGGCATTTCACGTTGACAAGACACTGGTGAGCAAATACTTGAAGCCACTGCAGATTGGGGAGCTGGCACCAGACCAACCCAGCATTGAGCCCACTAAAAATGTAAGTCTGTCCTCACAAAACAGATCAAAGGAGACTAAAGGGAAATATTCTGACATTACACCTTACTCTTGTCTATCAGCATAGCTCCTGGAGCAACGAGATCCAGGTTCCTCACATTTTTTGGGCTACTACTTTGAAACAATGTGGGAATGTGAGTCTAAATCCACATTATGTGGTTCAGAATGAGATTCCTGAAGATTCATTTTTCTTACCGCAGCTACTCTACCTATATAGCAGAGTTATCACCTCTTCTTTCCCTTGCTTTGAGGAAGAACTAATCAAAAGGAAAAGGAATAGTCTTGGAGAATAAATATTTTCCTTCAGCTGTACGTGCATTTGACCCTCTCCTGTAAATCCTGGGAAGGGAAAAGTGAAGACAAATACAAGGAATAATTTCTTCCAAAGACCTACCACAAGGTGGCATGAGAAGTTCACGCAAAGTACAACTTCCACTAAATACAACTTCCAACTGAGCCCTCTGCTGTCTGCCAAGGATTTGATGGAAGAAGCACGGAGGATTTGTTTTAGGGATTGGGATGCAGACATTGTGATGGCTGCTCCTGGCTCCTCAACAAAAAGCTGTAGCAGAGCAATGACAGTGTTTATTAAACCCAGCTCTTGCCCTTTTAGCCAGATCCTTTGCTCTTTCTCCCCCCCATTAAAGTGGTTTTTGGGTTTTGAGCAGCAGTGCTCTCTATAACCAGAGAATTGTAACCTTGGTGCTTCCCCCAGGAAATGCTGGTGAAAGATTTCCGGGAATTGCGCGCTACAGTCGAGAGAATGGGACTCCTGGAGCCAAACCAACTCTTCTTCTTCCTGCTCCTGGCTCACATCCTGCTCTTGGATACAGCTGCCTGGCTCATCCTCTTCTACTTTGGGACATCCTTACTGCCCTTCGTTTTCTCCCTGCTGCTGCTGACCATTTCCCAGGTGAGCAATGAATTGCACGACATGGACTGGCATCAACCTACACACAAACACGTGAGCATTTTCTTGTCCTTTTTCTCCTCCTTTGGTGCAGTTTCACTTTGTCATAAAAACACAGCCACTATCTGGGTACCAAGAGGAAATTCTGCATGTGGGGAACTCACACTAAACTTAGTTTGGGATTTTTTCAGCAAGATATATTATGGGGGAAGCCTTGAGACTGTCAGCATTCCATAGTCCCTTTCTGCTGGTGACTTTAGAGCAATGTCTGAGAATTAAATCTTGGCATTTCAAAGCAAAGGATGACTGTGGCACCATCCTGGCCTCAATTTCTGTTTTCCTTCCCTTCAAAGTCTTCTTTTCCTCCTCCAGGTCCAAGCTTCCTGGTTACAGCATGATTTAGGACACCTCTCAGTATTCAGGAAAACCAAATGGAACCACTTGCTACACAAGTTTGTGATGTGCCATTTGATTGTGAGTCCCTGGAAAACTTCTGAGGGTTTTTCTATAAAAAATTGTGTTCTGAAGACTCTGTGGAGCATGTGCAGCACTGGGGGGAAAATAAGGGTCAGGAACCAAGGGGATTCTGGCTCTGAAAGTTCTTGGAAAGTTCTGCATTGTTCTTCCCTTGAACAGGGGGCCTCAGCCAAGTGGTGGACTCTTCTACACTCCCAGCACCATGCCAAACCCAACTGCTTCCACAAGGACCCTGACATTGACATGCACCCTTTCCTCTTCACTTTGGGGAAGAAATTCTCTGTGGAGGTCAGTGAGTGGGTGTGGGAAGTCTAAAACTAAGGTGTGATGGCAGTTTCTGTGAAGAGATTTATTTCTCCACTGTTCATACTAAGTCCCTTTAAGAATGTCTTGAACAGCTGATACATTGATGTAAATAAATTAGACATGATGTAAGGGCATTGTATATAGGGTGGAAAATCCACCAGCACATTAATGGCTGGAGAAACTTCATGACCTAGAACAACAACTCAGTAATTAATGATCATTAGATAACTTGTAAACATCAATGGAAGTCATGGCTGCAGTCAGCCTAGGATTATTATTTTAATATTAATCTATGAGTCTCAGTCAGACGCGTGGCTTTGGTGTGTCCATGTCTTCTAGGAGAGTTTGCTGTGATGGTAACAGCAGGACTTAAAAACCTGGGACTGCTCCTGGAACTCCAGTTACGCAGAATTTGCTGGACCGTGTAGAATATTCCCAGTTTGTCCTGCTTGGACATTTCCAGGAGTGACAACCTAAGAGAGCTGAACCCCTTTTTCTGTAGATCCCATCACAGCAGCTACAACAGTGAAATGTTTTTCCCCATGCCATTTAAGTTCAGAGAATCAGAGAAGAAATAAGGGGGGGAAATGAGAGAAAATATGTATTTCTGACCACTAAGTTAACTTAGCCTTGATATATCCAATTCTTCACAAAATGAATCATGAAACAAGGAGTGAGAGTTGTAGGAAGTAGGCAAGAAGAGTCCCTCTGGAAAATAAATGGAAAAAAGAAAGTTACCTGAGCAAATTGCTTGGTCTCCACTCTTTCTTTTTTTTTTTCTGTTTTTTTCTTTTCACAGCTTGGCATCAAAAAGAAAAAATACATGCCCTACAACCATCAACACAAATACTTCTTCATCAGTGAGTGTCTCCATCCTCCTGCAATTCCCTGAGAGGTATTAAAGGGGCTAGGATATGCTACTTTTGACCTGGAGAACTTGAGAAGAAGGTGCCTGAGTCAAAGAACATGATGAAAAGCCAAAATAATAACAACCAGATTTCTGGAAGAGTTGAAGACTGGGATCCTATCCCAGATCTTCCACATCTCCACAGAGGCTCTAGGTTATGTTGTCATACCACAGGTCTCAGTAGTATCAAAGTCTGTGGGTTTGGGGTTTTTTTGGTTTGCTTTGCTTCAGTTTCTTGGGGTTCTTTTAAGTGCAAGTGAGATGTCCTTTTGGAAGGTTGAATTTGAGCTCTTCGACCCCAAATCCCTGATGGAAAAGGGATTTCATATGCATTCCTGTTTTTCCCCTGCTTTGCACCAAAGAATAAGGAGCCAGATAAGCTTTGGGCTGTGGAAACCACTTCTCAAAACAATCATTTGTGGCTGTCCCTCAGTCAAGAGCATCTGAAGTTTGTAAGAACTCTCAGATTAATGGACAGACCTATAAATGTTTCAAGGCACTAAACCAACACCCTAACCTGGAATGTTCCCTAGATTGAGCAGAAATTCAGGATCCTTTCCTCCCAGGCTCATGATATCACTCAGTCTATGATGTCACCAGTGACAAATTTTTCTTTCCAGCTCTTCCTCCGCTCCTGTTCCCCACCTACTTCCACTGCCACACATTCTACATTGCCTACACAAAGAAGTACTGGGTGGTGAGTACAGCTGCTTGTGTGACCAAAAAGGGTCAGATGGACACCTTCAACCTTGGAAGCCAGCTCCTTGCTGGGCAAGAATGCTCATATTCACCTCTTACAGCAAGCTGTGAGAAAGTATCATTAGTTTGTGTTGGATTTCCTTAGGTTATTCCATTCAGATAGAACCTGTCAAAGCTGAAAGTAAACTGTTCTCTTACACTCATGCTATGAAGCTTAAAAAAAATAAGCAAATGTAACTCATAAAGTAAAGACCTGCTTTTCTTGTTGCCTCTGGTTTTGGTAGGACTTGGCCTGGATGCTGACCTTCTACATCAGATTCTTTTATGCGTATGGATCTTTATTAGAAACAAAGAGTCTCCTGGCGTATTATTTTATATTCAGGTGATGTCTCTTTAGAAGGTTCTATGCATTCTTTCCATCTGTACCTGCCTGCCTTTCTCTATGTTTATATTTCCACATCCTCCTTTACCACCCCATTTTTTGCCTACTTTTAAATTCCTAAATTCTTTTGTTCAATTGCCAGTGCAAGTTTTATGTTGCCCCATTAGCTGTGGCAGCAAAGAGATTTCATTAAGTGCTGACCAAATTGAGAAATATTTACCTCATATAACATTCAGTGTTTTGGGTGTTGGGTCTGCTGCTGCTTAAAGAGAACAATTAACCAAAATAGCTTAGCCTGGACTTGCAAATGCCCAGGTATTAACCAGCAGCACTGACTTGAATGGACAGCACACTCTCCCCTTAGATCATTCCACTGATTCTTATCAGTTTGGTCCTTGGCTACAGACAAAATAAGCTGAACGCCAGTCAGTGTTATAACAAAACACATGAAATAATCATGAGTTTCATAAGGAAATATGAAACTTCCAGGGTTTGGAAGTCCTTTCAGGTTCTGACTTAGCAAGACTAGTGTTCAGCTGTGTCTTTGAGTCTGGCTCGGCTGTTATTTCCATGGCTCCTCACTGACCTGTTCACCTAGCACTGAATTATCTCACTGCACAGGATGCTGGAGAGCAGCTGGTTTGTCTGGGTCTCACAGATGAACCATATCCCAATGGATATCGACTATGACAAGAATTTGGACTGGATGTCTACCCAGGTAAAAGATTTTCCCTTCCTAAGAATTGTGGCCACACAAGTCTCCTGTTGCCTTAAGGGTGAAATTTGGTGGCTGGGAGGTGAAGGTTAATAGGCTGATGGATTCAGTCATGGAAAAGGTAAAGGAAGATGGCAGTCCTCTCATGGGCAATCCAAAGTGAAATCCAGGTCCTAAACATTCCCTGACCTCCCTCTGACTTTGCTTTCCTCTCCCCTCCTCTAGCTCCAGGCAACCTGCAATGTGGAACAGTCGCTGTTCAATGACTGGTTCACGGGCCACCTCAACTTCCAGATTGAGCATCAGTGAGTACTCACCACAAGAGTGAATTTTCTTTCCCCTCCTCCTTTTTAAAAAATATTTTTCCTTATCTTCCCTTCCTTTTTTTTTTTTTTCTTCTCTGAATTCTGCAAATAGTTGTGGGGCACCAATGAGTTTGTCATTAAAACTTTAAACTCTTAAAGAGAATCACGTAATTCATTCAAAACTATCACTGAATCCACAGGATGCCAAGAGAAAATGGAACAGGGACAGGATCCATGCAAGGACAGCAATAGAGTCAAGCCCAAGTAGTAGGTTTTAAGTATCAGTGGAAATATCCTAGTTAAAGCACTTGTTTTTTGTTTGCCACAGGAGTTTTAAAGCCACCTCTGCTGATTTTTTTTATGCTGTTACTCTATAGAGTGAGATGTGCAAGGATGAAGGATGGACTTATCTTCTCCTCTACTATGGAGATGGCTACTTCAGGAAGGGAGGGAGGGAGGGGAAAGTAGTTTCTTCCAAAAACATAATTTATTTTGGAGACAAACTGTGGAAAAGAACAGAGGGGAAAGCAGAAAATTCCTAGGAGATCCCTGTGCTAAAAGCACAGCAGAGGGAAAGAGGAGCTGGGAGCACCTACAGACCCTGCTCCTTGTGTGCTGGGTGACTCCTGGGAAGTACTAATGACTAGAATTTCTTAGGAAGCTTGCCTGTCTCCTGTTCCCAGCCTGTTCCCTACAATGCCACGGCACAACTACTGGAAGGTGGCCCCTCTGGTGAAGTCCCTGTGTGCCAAGCACGGTCTTGAATACCAGTGCAAGCCTCTGCTCACAGCCTTCGCAGACATCGTGCAGTGAGTAAAAATAAACGCCCCAAAATTACAGGAGGATGCAGGAGAGACTGGAATTCTAAGAACAAGAGTTGTTTTGCTCTCCTTTTACCCTCTTGGGCACATGGTGACTCTTGGGGATGGTGCTATGCAGGGCTGAGTTGGTCTCGATCCTTGTGGGTCTTTCCCAACACAGCTTATTGTGGAATTCTGGGAAGTGAGCACAGACAAAAACTTATTCCCTTGTCCCAGCAACACTCCCCTGAGCAGTCCTGTGATGTATCCTCTCTCTCTCTCTCCCAGCTCCCTGAAGAGCTCAGGAGAGCTCTGGCACGATGCCTACCTGCACAAATAAAGGACAAGGCTTGGTACTACCATTCACAGCCTTCCATGACTGCATTGCCAGCAAGCTGAGGGGCAGGAAATACAATGGACTCTGGCAGAAGACAGTGAGTAAGGACTGAGGGATAAAATTCCAATAGAGATGAAGCTGCCTGGATTTTTCTTCTGTTTTTTTTCCTGGGGTTATGGTTCATATGTGTTAAGAGTGGGCAGGGCAAGCAGATGGTGAATTGTTAGGAGAGGGAGGAGCTCTTTGCTGAGCATTTCTGAGCCTGGGCATGGGCTGAGATCATGGACTGATGGAGCTGCACACACTTAACTTCATGTCAGAGGCCTCTGACCACATTTTTTTGTTTGTTTCATTGTTTTCCTCATGTGGAGGGTTTAATGTTTAATATAGCATTTGCTTACTTTAATTTGAAACGACAAAGGATTTTGGATTAATGTGATGTTCCAGCGATGTTCTTAAACCACAATAAATTAGGATAAACTACAAACAACACTTAGACTGTAGCAAGTGTGCATGCAGTGAATAAAAACATAAATGAGTTTTCATTACTGTTCTCCAGAGCATCCTCATTGTCATAAGGCCAAGAAACACCTGAGTTAAAACCAGCTCAAGGCCTCTGCTCTTTTCAAAATTTATCTGATTATAGGGGGGCTCTTTGTACTTTGAGTAGGGCTGAGACATGTGCATGCTCCACGTGCACTCTCTACCTATACAGGATTAAGATTATACGACAGAAAGGTAAACTAAAAGTAAAATAAATCACCTACGGACATTTGGTCAAATCCGAAAGTTGCTGTTGCAGCTAAACCAAGATTAGATCAGATTTTGGCAGTGCCAGGCATCAAGTGAGTCAGTGGAAGAGGCTGGTCCAGGTACCTTCAATCACCCTTGAGAGGTGACAATATCTTTCCATTAATTAGTAAGAATGCCTTTTCTTGGTCTCAGGTGAGTACTACAGTGAGTATATACTCAGACCCTGAGATAAAAGACCAGCTTTTGGAAAGGAGAATATGGGAACAACAAATGTTATTTGAATATTAGCAATTACCACATTTCTTTCCAATAATTCAAGGATAATAAATAAAATTTTCAAAAGGTTAAAAGACATTAAAAAGTCTCTGATGATGCAACAAATGGACTTCGTACTACTTGTGCAATGATTGGATGAATTACTTAAACACCTTTAACCTCATACAGTCAGCCAGAACAATGGAAAAATTTGCTATTAAACCATTTTTCCTGCCTTGGACAAAGTGCAATTATGTTTATAGGTTAACAGCACTAAGTACAATGCCTGACCCATGGGAGTAAAAGAAGCAATTCCCAAAAATTCAGTGGGAGAATTAAGAAATAAAGCAGGAGTCACAATGGTTATCATTTACTCACAAACACGTTTCCACTACTTTAAAAAGCCTTTTAAAGTTACCTTAAGCCACCTTTGAAAATGATTTATTGGGTAGATGAAAGGCCTGATTTTGAAGATCGTAATTTGATTTTTGGACATTTGACATCATTGGGCTCCTAGTTCAGGACCCCTACAAGTCAAAATGCAATTAAAGAAGAGAGCTGTGAATGTTTCCATTGTTTGAGGACCCAAGAGTGCACCAGTGAGGACAGGCATGCAAGAGGATTGAGCAAGATTGCGATGAAGGGCTGTGGATAAATATGGAATAAAGCCTAAGCAATACATGGATCAATGCCAGAGCAAACAGGAGCAGATGCCAACTTTTCTCTGTGTATCTCTGACCAATCTTATCAGTCTCAGATGAAAGGTTGCCTTCACTCCCTAGGGAAAATATTGAAGAGCTGGATGAGATTTTACAAAGGAGATATCACTAAGAGGCCCAAAGAAGGAAACACATACAAATTAGTCATATAACCCAACAGAAAAGCACAAACAAACAAAAAAACCTACCTAAAACCAAAACACACTACCACAAAAAAGTTATGGTACATGAAAACAGAGTGAAAGGAAAAATCAGCGTCAGCAGTAGAGCATCTTCCTTAAATGTGAACTATGATGAAAACAACACAAAATATTAACTGGCTTCCTCTAAAATACATGCTTGATTCCTGCAACTCTGAGGGCAAAATTCTACTATTTTCTTACAGTAGTATCTTAGACTCAGAGGTTTGGGGAAGATAGGTGCTACTTGAAATAACACTGAAAGTTTAAATTCAAGGAAAAGTATTTTTCCAATAAAATCTCTTAGGAAAAGTACTGAGTGGCTGAAGCACCTTGGGCTCTGCACACACACAATAAAGCAGGGAAAATGAGATTTCTTCATTCCTGGTTTTCCAGCTTCCCTCCACAAAGTTAAGAGTGTTTTTGAGACCTTGTAGGCCAACACACGAGCAATAATTATGTAGGAATTCTGTAGTTTTATTCTGTTTAGGGAGTGTTGCAATTGTAACCAGTACCCGCCCTCACCCTCCTTCCTCAATAAATCTTACAATATATAAGCACAAGGTCAAAGATTCCCAAATGTGGAGAAGAAAATCATACAGTAGTTTGGGTAGGAAAGTGTATCCACTTCTGTTTCAATCCTGAATCAATAATCAAAGGGACAAGGACTTGTTGCACTGGGAAAAAAACCTCAGTCAAACAGTAAAAAAAATAATACTCTCAGTCCTGGTAAATGTTTAAGAAAGGGGAACCTGAGAGAAACAAGCAAGGAATAAATACTGAAATTAACAGACACAGCAAATCTGTATGAAGGATTTCTGTGGTTCATCACATGCTATAAAAAAGGAAATGAAGTTTTCCTTCTGACTCTGTCCATTAGAGATTTATAGTATTTGAACCATTTTGAGTAGCAGGATATAAAAACATTTAGTGGGTTTTTTTCATTAAAAAACTATCATCTTATGAAGCTTCAGTGTGTGATCTGAACAAATTTCAGCCCAGCTCTTCAGGGCCTACAATACAAGATTTCCAGTTGCTCTGGGGTTGGAGTTTGACTTTAGGTGGAATTCCAGCATGAAAGTCCAAGCTTTTATCAGACAACTGAACCACACAGGCTCTGCTCTGCAATCGGGTCATCATTAAGAGTCAGCAATCACTGTTATTTTTACACCACTGCCTCCTTGTTCAACTTTCATTTGCTTTCCCAGACACTGTAACAATGCACCACTTTATACCTTTTTGCAAACATAGGGTTGTTTTTGGGAATCTTCATCTTTCTGATCCATCCCAGCTGGAATCATCCTGAAGGATGATGACAAAACTGCCTCAAATTCATTTACAATAATCAAAATAGAGCCTCAGTTATTTTCCCAGTTCTGTCCAAAATGGCCTTGGGCAACTGCTGAGATTTAATCCTCAATATCAGAGTTGAGGTTGTGCTCAAGTCCACCTCTGCATACCATGACCTGTGTCATGAGCACACCCTTGACCCCAAACATCAGCTCAGACAGAGCTCTGCAATATTACCCAGGGGGCAAAGGCCAGGCTTTACCATGCACTGCAGACCTCCATGGAATTTGCTATCAGTAAGAGATAAGAACACACAATACATCAGTGGATCCATCCACTTCTGCAGTGCTAGGCTGCACCCCACAGCAAACTGAACTCAGGGTGTGGAGTCATAGAAGGCTCTTTCAGTCCAACCCCCTGCAGTGAACAGGGACATCTTCACCAGCCCAGGTTGCTCAGGGTCCTGTCCAACCTGGCCTTGAACAGCTCCACGGCTGTCACACCCACCGCCTCTCCTGGAACCCTGAGACAGGGCCTCATCACTTCCCTAAAATATTTTTTGAGAAAATAGTGATGCACGTGCCTGTGAGAACTCATGGCTCAGATCTCCAAACAGACAACAAACAGCCTTTTTCTGCAAGATGAGCAACAGGTATGGAATATTTGTCAAAACAAAGTGATTGGGTTAAAGGGAGCTGAAATTACAGATACCCACATGCTGCTTAGCAAGCAGTTCCTAAAAGGAAAGTAAATCAGGGCTTTTCCCAACATCTTTAAAGCACTCAAAGTCTGATCCAAACCTGCCTCGCTCTTTTTCTCCACACATTTAGCAATCCCATTAACTTCCTCATCTTCTGGCATAGCTTACTACAACAAATGTGATTCTGTTTTTTGGATATTCAAGTTCAAATATTTTAGGGAAGGGAAAATAACCCAAGAATGAAGGCCCATTAAATGAAGTGGTACTCCTGGAGAAACTGCAATTTCCCAAACAGTTTCAAATTCATTTCCAAAGTTACTGCTAGAGATGTGCATCTCAAATAAAAGAGTAACAGAATTGCTCAATATTTTCTTGTTTTACAGATCATGAAATTATATTTCAACAACCTGGCAAAGAATGTTTTGTTTTAACTGAACAGAACACAAAACCAAAACAAAACTGTTGTGTCATGTTAACAGTCTATTATCACGATAAGGAGATGTAAATGGATTTATTGTCCTATTTGTTTGAAGAAATAGCATTATTGTTCTTCCAGTGTTGCTTAATGCTCTCCACAGCTTAGGGAAAAGCTAAGGTTTTTGTACAACACTTGTTACAGCCAGTTTAGCACAGAACACAGCTCATTTAAGCAATTTAAACACAAATGTGGGGTTGAAATATTAGTTTTTAAAATAAAGGCAGCTGTAAAAAGTACATCTGACCTACAGCTTCTGGACCATCTCCAGCAAAACAGATGAAGGGATGTATGAACTTTCTAAATTAACATAAAGTATTTGAAGAAATTTGCACAGAAAACATGTTGCCAAGATATTTTTAATTCAATTTTTTTCAGAAATAAAAGACAACAATATAAATCACATAGCAAACACAATCAAAATCAGAACAGGCCTTATTTACTCTTTTCCAAAACTCACTAGGATTCTCTGTTCTAGTTTCCAGTGGGAACTTTTCCCACCTAATCATGTAATCCCACATACCTGATCAGGTAAAAAGCCAATGGCATCCCAGAATACAATGGGGTATCAGTTCATATTATTTTACTGCACCTCTACCCCAGTTAATTTTTCACAATAGGCTGGTAAGATCAGTTAATTGTAGAGCAAGCAACATTCTCCGAAATTTAACAGAACAGCATCTACAGTATCTACTCTTCTTTCAGTGCCACCATTCCTAGGAATTCACACCTAAATCAGGAAGTAATCCTAGTCAAAATACAACTCAAGGCAGACCCAGAAATGCAATGATTATTGACGAATCACTGCCAAACTGCTATGATTTCAATTTTTTAGAGTCCCCTGAGTTAAGAGCAGTAGCTGGCTCTGAAATGCTTTGCATTCAACTTGGGCAATAATTACCATATAACTGGGGTTGCAGATTTTTTTGCACAATTTAACTAAACTGCAGGTGCTGGGTAACATTACAACATGCCTCAAATCAGGTTTCAGACATTTTCTAGGTATCTCCATTCATACACACATACTGCTTTAATTAAAGGATCATGCTGAAAATTAGCCCTGGCTCAATCAAGAAAGAGCAACAGCAGATTAGTGCAGTAAAGTAACAATTTCAGCACCTACTGAAAGTTCTTGAAAGTTCTGAAAATTCTTGAGCTGGAATTTCAATATTCATGCATTTGAAGGTTTATTTTTCAAAAATGGCATGTTAATATTTTTCCATTTAAATTCTTACATACTAGAAAGAATAATTTACTCTCTTACCCCTGAAAGGGCTTGTAAGGTGTAATCAGTTTAGCTGAACAGTGCATGGAATAAGAAAATATGCTTTGCTGCCTCCCTTATGTCAGTTATATCCCAACAAAGCATTAGTAAGCAAAGCCTATCTTAAAATATATATTGGGAATAAAATTGAACTATATTTAGATTGAACTTTGTAGTTAGCTTTATCTCTATCACAAGGAATGAGACATACCAGCATTTTACTCAATCTATATAATTTTACCTCTGGAAGTCCAGAAAGTAAATTAAAGAGATATGTTTACAAATACAGACAGATAATCATTTTATTACAAATACTGAATAGCATCAACTTTGTTATAAAGTTTCTCCATGAGGGCAATCACAGCATCCTTACAGAAATTCTGTGTGATTCAACAAGGAAAGTTATACAACAAAACAAACAAAGCAGTATTTTGATTAAATCTCTGTTTGCTCCTAGAAACAAAGACAACTTTCTTATCATGAGTTGCTTAAAAATCCCAAAAATTGGTATCAAGCAGTAAAGTACTAGTGTTGAAAGGCACAAGGATTGAAGCTTTTGTTATACGGTTTCCAGCACAGACAGCACTTGAGAGCTCAGTAAATCACATCTGTAGAACACTGTGCTTGGGCCTAAGTCTGCTACATTCTGTTGGACAGGTTCTTGTGCAGCTGGAAGGACTCAAAATTCAGAGCAGCTCTCTGCAGACTCACAGGTTGGATCTTTCCTTGACAGACATACGAGTTGTGGACTGTGTGTATGTTCTAATTACATCCTGAAAATAAAGCAATAGAAAAACTCAAAGCAAGTTCCATTTAAAGTAGAGAACTGCAGGGGGGAAAAGAAATGAAATAAAATTGAATCAACTGAGTTGTTCTTTAGAGCAAGCACTGAGCCCAGGAAAGGCTTGCGGCAACGTTTCATTACCATCACAAGGGGTCGGTAACCAACATGAACATATTCTATACCACACACAGTTACCTTCCAGAAACCCTACAAATCCCAGCTGAAACAAAGTATTTATTATCACCAGTTAATCAACATTTAATTGTTATTAGAGTGATGCTTCCTTATTTTGCAATTCTATAAGCACTCACTTCCGGCCTTTAGATTAAACACGAATCAAGACTAATTTCTCACTTCATTGGATTTACAAGAGAAGCCAAAGAAATTCATGGCCAGTCAAAATGCAGCTACAAAAATAAATACCATACCTTTTTCCCACCCTCAGCATTGTATTTGTCCAGCAAAGCCTGGATACAGGCTCCATATTTAGGATGAACATCAGTGAAGTTTTTCACCTGTACAGGAAGACAAACAGAAAAGGCAACAAGAACTTTTTTCCCTACATTTCAAAAGGATTCTCTACCACACTTCCTGGGCTAAAGCAGTAGGTACCACAAGAAAAGTTTAATTTTGATAACTTATAAACAAGATATAAACATCTTCAAACACGATTTTTGTTATCCCACACAGAGCTCATTCCCAATTTAAACAAAGTTGCCCTGAGAAGGGTAAAGATCCAATCCCTCCTTAACCCTCACTGCCTTCTTGTTTAGAGCAAAATCTTACTCTGGTAGTCATCTGGTTTTTGAAACACCTAGCTAAACACATGCTCAACATCTACCCCATCCTTCCCCCCAGGAAAAAATTACTTTAACATGTTATATACTGATGTTATATTTTGTAAACAGGCACATATTTAAGTATGAGAATTCCTGCTAAGAAAAAATCCAGTCTTTTCAAAGAATTCCTAATCTTCCTTTCCAGAAGCCATTATGACAACATTACTAGACTGGTAGGAAACCTGAAATAAACCCCAACAGGGCACTTACAGCTCGTTTCTGAATGAAGAGCTGGGCATCCTTCAGATGCTCTGCAATGTTCTTACACAGCCTCTGGCGCTCTTCCTCGTTCAGCACTTTGAGGTAGAATTCTCTTACCTGGCCATTGGAAATAAAGGTTTATTTTGATATTCCCAAAAGTGACTAAGAATAGGTTTCTCTTCCAAGCTAATCAACACTTGAAATACTCAAAATTTTTAGCAGGCAATCTGCGAGGGTTTTTCCTTTGACAAACATCCAACAACTCCTTCCCCAGACACTAATGGCAAGAAGGCAAGTCACAACCTCTACATAACAATGCCCAAAATCTTAATTTTGGATTCTGTGAGATCTCACACTAGTACACACCCTACACACTCCTCATATGTGCCAAGCAGCACAAAGCCTTTCCACACCCCCACCTGGGTCACGTTGTCCTCATTGGCACTATTGAAGCGCTGCACGTCCCCTGAAGCAAACATGCGGCTCTCCTTGAGCTGGGGCTGATCCTCAGGACCAGTGAAGCTGTTTGGGTAATAATTTGGGGCACCACCTGGGGAAAAAAACATCCCCAAACCAAATCAATCAGATGGCAGCACTGTCAAGTAAGTCAGAAGACAGAGGATGCTATTTGCTTGGAGGAATCTTAATCTCTTACCCAGTTACAATTCGTTTTATTTTAAAAAGCTGACAATTTTTCTGTCAACACCTTAAAGCCATTACTTAACAACATCTGCTACAATGAGAATTTCCACAGCTTTTTTCAGGAAATATTGACCTGATTCAAAAATAAGAAAAGCAGGCCACTCTCACAACAGTATTTCTCAATTACAATGGACAGTCATGGTTAAAGTCTAAGGCAGCATAAAAATACAGTCATTTACATATCTGAAGTGCTACAATGCTTCCCTGTGTAGGGGATGTATTTTAAACACATAATGAACTTACAGAACTGCATAAAAATAAACTCATCTGTTCTGATGAGCACCTGCCCTCAAGTTCCTGTTTTTCAAATATTTCCCTCTCCTCCTTCAGCAAGTGTCTGAAATCATAGCCCAGAGGAACACATATTTTGGCATGAGCCACAGCTTAAGTACATCCTTGTTTACTCTCAGGTGGAAAACAACCACTATTGGGCAAACCCTGACAGAACAGAAGCTGCTCAGTAGAGGGGAAGTGACAGCTCTACTCTTGGCGTTTTCACTTTTGTCTTTCACAATCTCTCAGAAACCTGAAAGCAAAGCAGTTTAGTGAAGTGTACTGAGCATATCCAAGTCAGTCTTTAAAACCTGACTGTGGATTTTCTCCCACAAACTCCTTTTCTCTTAAAAGCCTTTTTGTTAGGTTTTAAACACATTCTAAGCTTCACTTGGTTTTTATGCTTTTAAACAAACTCCTCATCCCATATTCAAATATCCCAAGTCTCTTTTACTGGATTAACAGAGAAGATATACATTCATTCTATACAAGTATGTAAAGATAATAAACATGGACCTTAAGCCCCCTGTGAACTGAAGAGAATGCTGCAGCCCATGCCTAAGTATCATTCTACTGAAAGCTGTTTTCCTGTCTACCTTGGTTGTCAGAAACAGTCATTGGCCCATCCCTCTGGTAGTTGGCAACCCTGGCTCTGAAGGGACAATTCACAGGGAGCTGGAGATAGTTGGGGCCCAGACGGTGTCTGTGGGTGTCAGGATACGAGAAGAGGCGTCCCTAAAACATTGATCACAAACATTAACTTGTTAAAGACTGGGGCATGTCAACTCAAAGCTTTCAAAAGCAGCAAAGCAACCAACGCTCCTCAGGTCAAACTTCCTGTTTACCTGCAGCATCTTGTCAGGGCTAGGCTCAATTCCAGGGGGCATGTTGCTAGGGTCATAGGCCATCTGTTCCACCTCTGCAAAGTAGTTGACAGGATTCCTGTTCAAGACCAACTTTCCCACAGGGATGAGAGGGTATTCACTATGAGGCCAAACCTGTAACAAACAACACATCCAGTAAAATCAACGTTATCAGAGTATTATGCAGAAAAATTGCCAGGCAGAATTCACCTGATTTAAGTCTAGATTAAGAATATATTTCCGAGTTTCTTTTCTCCTAACAAACACTGAGAAATGTCTTATTTTAAGAAGCCTTTTGCAATTAACACAGACTATGAATGCAACTTCTTTCATCATCCCAGCATAATCTCAGCACTTGAGTACTTGAGCAAAATACCCACAGGCCCTTGAAAAGCTGCCTAGGGAAGCAGGGCGTGGGTGGAACTGGTGACACAAATGTTTTCAGCTCCTTCAAAATGCTTAACTGGCTTAACTGCCTTTTCTTTGCCATCTGAGCTGCACTTTAAGTTCAAAGGTCTTTAGCCACTCGGGGAGAGCAGTGTTAGAGGTAAAGAAGTTTATGCAATGCAAGTTTATGTCAGCATCTTTCAACGAGGCATTCCTAGGAGCAGCTATTGGAAGTGGGACAAAAATGAGACCAGCAAGGCTCAGGGTGTGACTCTGATCTGAGATCAGACTTCTGAAGTGCCATGGGATCTACAGGCCTGGAATCAAGCCCTATCCATATTTCCCTGAGGAAGAGTAACATCAGATATAACATGATTACAGTTTCATCTCCGGAATTTCTGGCTCATGTGGCTCTACAATAAAGAATACACTTAAAAACCACCTGAAACTGAATATTCCCAGCAGTATCAAACATACCTTAGTCAAATCAAAAGGATTAAATGGGAACTTCTCTGCTTCTTCAAAGGTCATAACCTGAATGTAGAAGGACCATGAAGGATAGTTCCCCTTGGCAATGGCATTGTAAAGGTCCCGAATGGCATAATCAGGATCAGTAGAAGCCAATCTTCCTGCTTCTTCCACAGAAAGGTTCTTGATGCCCTGGTCAGTCTAAAACCAACAAAAGCACCAGTTACAGCATGCAGAAAGTACTATAGCCATCATTCATCTAAATGGATTCTAACAAGATTTATAATCCAAGAATGAGATTGTCCAAGTTCTAACTATAGTATAGATTTTATATAGATTTTAGAGTATAGATTTACAGTACATTCAACAGCTGCCTTCCAGATAAAAATCTGTTCACTGATAGCACTCCATTAACATGAGACAGATGTGCAAAGAAGTTTCTTACAGTTTAGCAAATGACTACTGTGTTAGAAGAAAGATGCCTCTACTATTGGTTAAAGGTATGAAACTGATATTACAAAAGGACTCCTTTGAGCCTGAATTTAACTTGAAAAGTCACACATTTTTATTGTTTTTTATCCAATATGATGTATAGTTCCAATTTAGAAAAAATACCTTGGCATGGAATTTGCAGTAAACTGCTCTTCCATCAGCATTAACCAGTTTGAAGGTGTGTGATCCATATCCATTCATGTGGCGATAGCCATCAGGAATGCCACGATCACTGAAGAGGAAAGACACCTGCAGAAAAGGATCAAACAACCATTAACGGGCACAGCATCTCAACACAAAGTCTTCACTCCAGACTAAGTTTATTTTGTTAATCTGCATCAGTGAGAGCTATGTTAATGTTGTCAGCAATTACTTGAGGAATTTCTAATGTCGGTGTTAATGAAATAAAACTGACTCCTCCCATAAGCATAGGTAAGCCTGGATAATTTAAAATTATATTTAAATAAAATATAAATAAGACTATGTAGACTTCTAAATCAAACATGGCAAAGAGAATTAAAAACCTTCTATTATAACACAACTTTCCTAATCATACAAAATAAAGTCACATGAGAAGCATACTTGATGCAAAGACTCAGGCCGAAGACTCCAGAAATCCCACACCATGTCTGCATCCTTCAGATGAGTCTGAGGGTTCCTCTTCTGGCTATGGATGAAGGATGGAAACTAATTTGTCCAGAAGCAGAGGAGGAAAAAGAAAAGAAAAAAATTAAAGACAAAGCTGTAAGATCAGTGAAAAAAAAAAAAAAAAAGAATCTTCAACTGCCATACCCTTCCTGCAAACAAATTAATTCACAGACCAGTAAAATGAGGGTAGTGTCAAACACTCACAATTAGAATAAACAGAGATAAAGAATGCATTTATTTTGTGGTTGATAAGGTGAGAGATAAAACTGTTCAGATTTGTATATATGTGTTTATGTGACTCATAAATGAATACAGAGATACTATGAAATTATCTGTGCAGAACTCCTGCACTGAAGGAAAGCCCCTCCACTAACTGCTGTCAAACTTATGCCAGAAGACCAAAAACCCCAGATTTAATAAAAAGAATGGGCAAGAAGCTTTGGAAGGGAACAGTTCAAAGGGAAAGAATGAAACCATGTAAGTTAAAGTTTTAGCTCTTTATTTTTGTTTAAGGACATCTTTCCAAGCAAAAAAATGTTCAGACAATCTGACAAACAACCAAGTTTAAGTGTGTCAAAACTGGAGCTTTTACTTCTGAGGGAAGCCAGAACAATGAACTTTTGGGCTTTCTCACAAAGTACCCTCCCCTTCTGTGCTTACCAACATGGGGTCCCGAATAAAGAAGATGGGAGTGTTGTTTCCCACAAGATCCCAATTCCCCTCCTCCGTGTAGAATTTCATTGCAAAGCCTCGGGGGTCACGAACTGTGTCAGCTGAGCCAGATTCTCCAGCTTGAAGAAATACATGAATACAACAGAAGTATTAGGATAGGAAATGCATATAAAGTCACCTGGGAAAAAAATAGGCCATAAAATCCTAAAAGGGCAATATTTATTGCATTTTTTTTCTACACCAAGGAATTTTAGGAATATTTTCCACAATACTTCAGGCACTGTAAGTTTTCAAAGTGTGAACCCAACCAAATATTCAGTTAAAAGAAGGAAAAAACAAGTATATCCACTTGAACCAATTAAGAATGGAATTTGCATTATCACAAAGAGAGACATCATCAGATTTTAAGGCTGAATCATCTAAACCTGTATTTGTTTCTCTGCACCAAATCCCAGTGGGAAAGCTCTCATCTGGAAGGTAGCAATCTAACCAGCATGCCTAATAAAAAACTATGGAAGAGCTGTAATCCTTTTAATTCCTCTCGCTTCAACCAGGATGGAATTTTCAATGGGAATTTAGATCAGAGCACAAGTGCTTAGCACAACACCTGAGCAGAAGTGTTTCAGAAGTGCTCAGAACAGCTAATGCTGGATTGTGATGAAATGTACGACACTCACTCTCTCGTTAAAAACCTTGTGTACTCCAGAACAGCAGGGAGGAAGCATGTCCAAACAGGGCAGACGAAGGGAAGGATGTAACAACCTGCTCCAGCAGCAATTCATATTTCAAACTCAACTCCATGTCGTTAACCTGCACAACACTCAGGACATCCTAAATCGTAAGGGATTTAACACTGGAAACAGACAATAGGCCAAAGCCAGCAGCTCCCTGAGCCTTGTTGGACTACTTTTTTCTCTTCAATACTTCCAGAACTGAGTCCTCATTATGATTTATTTTTTTGTAAATACATCCATATCATGAATTATATTTTTTCTATCAGACAAGCCATTGATCACAATTAGCTTCAACTAATAGCATTTAAGATTTCTCTAGTTTGTGCATTCCAATCTTTAAGAAATCAGAGTTTATTTACGGAAGACGGCTGATTTTCCTTTGCCCAGTACTTAGTTTACATTAATCCTCAAAACATTCCAGCAGCATAAGAGATCATAGGTATTTAACATGAAAGTGTTGACTGTGATTCAATCACCAACAAAGCAAGCCTTCTGTCAGGAAAAAACAGCTTGGGTTGGCCTCCCTCTACCATTTCAGACAGAGAAGTGTCTCCAAAGAGCTCTGACAGAAAGAGGCAAAAGCTGCTTAGGGTCTTCCATGTAAGTGAATTTCAGAGAAGATGAATTGGCTGGAGGAAAGCATTGTAAACCCCCTCAAGCGCCCCACAATGCAAACACTGCTCTCAAGGCACACCTGTAAAAGACAAAGTAGATTTAGAGCCTTACCAACAGTGGAGAAACGGATAGCAAGCGGAGTCCTTTTCCCAATGTGCTCAAACACTTTTGCCTTACAATACTGGGTGATATCATGAGTGACTTCAAAATAGCCAAAGGCTCCTGAAGAACAGCAAATTCAAAATATCAAATCTAGTACCTTCCTTCCACTCACACTTGTCTGTTGTTAACATATAACTTTAAGCCAAAGGGAAACATGCAAGTACACCAGTTTAAAAATGTTCCAAACACTCAATTTACTTTCACAAAATGAAATTGATTTAACACAAAACTACTTGCTCATTCTATCCTCCTTCAGCAGCAGCAAAGATGCTCTTCTGCCAAGATCTGTGCATTTATCTGGAGCAAGGCAGGTATTTCTTTAATCCTGCTATGAGTTGCAGAATTTTTGGTGCACCTGTAAGCTGGGTGAAGCAACAGAACCCTTCCCACCTCCACAGAGGAACTTTTCCCATGCACGGTCACATTCTAAATACAGCCTCACATTTGCTCCTTCTAGGGCAATGCATAACAAATATCAAGGTAGAAATTCTACCTTACTAAGATCAGTTATATTTTTAAAAGGTTTAGGTTTTCAAAATTTAAATACCAGATGATCAGCTTGCTTTGGCTGACATACATTAGAAGACAAAGCCAAATTCTCTATCAAGGAACATGCAAAAAACATTAAATAGAGATGGGAGGAACAGACTGAAGAAGCAGAGACTACAGCAGATACAGTAAAAGTTGAAGGGCTATAACCACATTTCTTCTCATTTTTGTAAACAATTTTTCAGTGCTTCAGCTTGTAGTATTCAGTTTTTTTAAACCAGGCCTTTCCACCGTTATTTATATAGATTTATTACAGCTAGTAACACTACATTATAAATAACAATGTAATTTATGTGTCACAATCGACACTTTAACTCAAAAGCTCCTCAATTCTACACAGAGAAAATAGATTATTTTAAACATACCTGCCCCTTTTGCATGCACAACTCTCTCAGGAATCCTCTCTCTGTCAAAGTGAGCCATCTCATCAGTGAAAACAACATCTTGGACAAGAAGAGGTCCACGTGGCCCCACTGTCAGGGCATTCAGCTTATCCCCAATGGGGTTCCCAGCACCCGTGGTCAGGACATCTGGTTTCTGGAAGCAAGAAAAAGTCACTGTCAAACCAGAAATTAAAAAGCCTCTGGATCCAAGCAACACAATGTTCTTGACTGTTCAACCACTACGTCACAGAACGTATCCGTAAGAAGTGGCAAAACGACTTCAGATTCTGAAGGAATTTACAGAACATACAGATGTTTACCTAAATCACAGAGCTAAGTTTTAGGACAATTTAAAAAGGGGAGTTTAAGTCACGTAAAATCCGGGAATGTTTTCTATGTTTCAGAAATGTTTCTTCTTAATAATACTGATCTTGCTTCAAGAAAAATATGGGATGGGAAAAAAGCCCCAAAAAACTAAAACAGGAGCAGCAGCTGGAAAATAAGGGAGAAAGGAGAGGATGAAGAAGGTAACGTCAGTACAGTGGTAGAAACATAAGGAAAGAGCTACAGCCAGACTAAAAGGGGGTTAGTGATTAGTGCTGGTCTGGAAGAGTTATGGAAAATAACAGAAGTAGGAATACCTGAGGAATCATAATTTTAGACTCCTGGACCATGGAAGGACTAAGATTAACATTAGCCCTAAGAAGTTCTACTGCCAGGAAACGGCCTACAAGAGACTTCAAGAAACACTTGCAATAGAACTGATTATACTCCTGCTTTCTCATAAAAAGATTCCAGTATCAAATACTTTGTCTGCATCACGTGTGGGGAGGGGGGCTATATGCTCCTCAAAGGCAATATTCCTGTTTTACTGGGTGCTGTAGAAAATGTAGTGAGAAAGGTACTTCAGCTCCAGAGACCTGATAGTCACAGTTCTCAGTTTTTCCTGGAGTACATTTATTGTTAGGAGCCTTGTAAAGGACTTAGAAGAACAGGAAAACAAGTAAGGACAAAGGAAAAGATAAAGAAAATAAAGGCAAAATTTACAACGGTACAATCTCAAATAGCAGAGTCACAGATTACGACCAGCTAACAATAAATCCATCATATCTTGCACCAAACGGACATGATTCCATACTGGTTCTCTATCCACATCATCCTACCTGAAGCATTCACACACCTGAACCACATCAGCACAAACTCCCTCAGCCCTTCCTGACTAGTTCTCCTCCTTTCATGCTCTATAAATGAAAAGGGATGGAGGACAGAAGGAAGAAGCAATTCTTGATGAGAAAAGGCTTCACTGCTCCAACAGCAGCTTCATGGGTTTCCAATTCTTACCCCAAGTTCTGCTTTAAGGGAGCTAATTACTGCAAACAGACAAAATTCCCATCTGATAGAAGTCTTTTTTTCCCCCAAAAGGCAAGGAAAGAACTGTTATTCACATCCACACCCAGAGCTCTGGATGAGGCAGAGAACACAGGGAATTCCAGACACCTTCGTTGCATTCAGGTCCATGAATAACCACATAAAAGACATTTGACAGGATAAGTGCATTTCCACTGTGTTCTTACTAATGTGCAACACATGCTAGTCCAGCTGGCTTGAATTCCCAAAACATCCACGTTCTTTATTTTTCCTTCACCACTTAATTAGCATAAAGCTTTAAGCATAGATCAACTCCTTTGGGATGCCTGAAATCCTCACCTACACTGAAATCCACACAAACATTTTAAAAGACAATATGTAACTGGTTACAAAGATAAACATGATGTTCAGAAACTTACCGGAAAGTTAAATAAAGCTAAATTTGTATTTCAAGTCAAAGAAACATCTGCTTAAATCAAAAGGTTATCTATAGTCAGTAATGGGAAATATGCAAGAGTAGAAATTGTTCTCAGTATATTTTCCACTGCTTATTTATTACAGGCAAGACTATTCTATAATGACAACATTTAGGGCCACCAGGAATAGTTGCTAAAACCACATGTCAACCAATGTTGACATTAAGGCTATAAAAAAATTAACAGCTTTGTGGCTTTAGAGTCTCCTTTGTGCAGGCAGACTTTCCAGTGTTCACATTATAAGTAAAGAATATTCCTTTATTTAGCGGAAGGAGATACTTGTTTTAGTTTCAGGATAACGTTATGTGGAGCACACAAAGTTCCAGAGAGGAAAAAAGAAAACAAAAACACACCATAGTTTAAAGAACTCTCATACTGGTTTTGGACCTGAGTTTGTTCGATGCCTGTTTTCATCTGTTTGGGAGCTGCACACAGCCCAAACCTTGATAGGTAAGAACTTTTAAATCTGTATTTCATTACAGCACTAACCTGCCATGACAAAAAGAAGGGAAGCAAAGTCAGGAGAATTTTAGTAACTACTGGGGTAACCACTACACATCAAAGTACACACTTCCAGGCATTACTGATGCTTTGTACCTTATACAGCTCACTTTAAATTTCTAATAAGTCCTCCCTACTTTCTATCTTAAAGTCTCATGACTCCTTATGCAACTCAGACTTTGGGTTACCTCCCAATCTCCAAATTACCTTGGCCTCTTTTCAAATACTGCTTTGCTACAGAAAAGCCGACATCTCTACAAAAAGAATTACTCATGGATAAAAAAGGAACTATTATGACACATGCTAGGATATGATGGAGCCACAAGTCATCAGGTAGTTTTCACACTGTTCCTTTGAGAACCAAGAGAAAAAATGAAATTAAGACGACTTAACAGCTCAAGTGGGAACTGAGACATCCACTTGCATCTTGTAAGACTGCTGCTTAAAACCAGCACGAAGTGTATTTAGTAGCAAATACACATTTCCATCAGAAACTACATGTGGAAACTATCACAGTGATTTGATGAAGGAGAAGGGAAATCAACTCTTACAACGTTTATACACTTACCCAAATATTTTGGGGTCTATTCTACATCTTCAGATGACTGAGTACCACGCTGCTGATTAAATACCCTTACGATTTCAATCAACCACTTGTCCCAACCCACTTCATAGAGTTATGGAACGGTTTGGGCTGGAAGGGATCTTCAAGGTCATTGAATTCCACCCCCTGCCCTGGGGGACATGCAGGGACACCGGGACACCTTCCACTATCACAGGTTGTTCAAAACCCCGTCCAACATGACCCCTCCGGGGATGGAGCAGCCACGGCTTCTCTGGGAAACCTGTGCCAGGGTCTCATCACTCTCACAGGGAACAATTTATTTCTAAAAAATTCACTTCCGTATGGTCAGCAAGTCTACGCAGAATATGCTGAGTTGGAAGGCAGCCACAAGGATCACTGAGTCCAACTCCTGGCCCTGCACACACTGCTGAACGTGCTTTATGCTTTCTATTATTCCCTAATCACATTTTCACTCGGCTCTACCGCCGTGGCAGCAAACCGAAACGCAAACTTCTGGTTTAAGACGGAAAAAGATCGCCACCACGGCTACCCGCGGCTGGGGCGCACCGCAGTCCCGCTGCTGTCTGGAACGAGCGGCCGGGGCCAGGCAGCGCTGAGCGCCCGTATCGCCCCGGGCCAGCTGGCAGCCTCCATCCCCCGTGCCTCGCTGTTCTCGGGCACAGCTCCAAGCCGTGGGGGCGAGGCCGGACGGGCCGAGGGCGCTTCGCCCTCTGCCGCTGTCCCGGGGCCGCCCGGGGCTCGGAGCGCCCCATCCCGCGGAACCCCGCGGGGCTCTGCGCTCTCGGCGCCGGGGCTCCCCGCTCCCCAGCGGACGCGAGGCACGGAGGTATCGGGGAGCGGCGGTGCCGGGCGGGTACCTGCGAGCCCCGGTGGATCTTCCACTGCTTCAGCTGGTCCGCCGCGTCGTCCCGCCCGTCGGCCATTTTGCAGTCTCCCGCGACCCCCGAGGCAGCAAGGGCGGCGCAGAGGGGAGCTGAGGAGAGCGGCGGGGCTGTGTTGGCTGCCGGCGAGGAGACAGCGGCGGAGAGGTCCGGCCGCGGCCTGATCACACTGTCACCCCACAAAGACCCTGCTGCACCGCCAAGAGCCCGCGGGTAGCGGGAGGCACCGCCACTAAAGCTCCGCTCCCCGCCTGCGCCCGCCCCCCGCTACCTCCGCCACCAATAGGATAGCAGTCGCTCGGCACTGCGAACTCTGATTGGTCTAACGGCACGTCAATCATGGGCGGGGGCCGCCCATTCCTGGCGCTGTGGCTTTCCTTTGACGTTCCAAGGAAATTCACCCATCTGGGGCTGTAATGCCATTGTTGAGAGGCCAGAGCTTTCTAAAGTTGCTGATGGTGAAGGCATTGTTCAGTGACAGAAGAAATTACAGGTTCAGTGCTGGGAAAACGGCACGTACTTACGGAGTTTCTGAGGCAGGGTTTGTTTCAGCGGAGAAAAAAATCTTTGTAATTTGCAAAATCAAAGCGACCAATATGTAACTATATAAATTACATTGGTGTATAAATGTAAGGGCTGCCTGAAATGGGGTACAGGTGATTCACTGACTTTTGTCATATGCAGTCGATAGTAAAGAGCATTTCTCTGGTGACTGGACTTTTTAACCTTAAAAAAACACCCACTTCTGAATTGTGTGGTTACACTTACAAATTATGAGCAAACATGACAACCTTAGTTTTGATACTACTGCGGAAGGTCCTTAGTGCCTAATGCATGTATTAAGGGTGATAAAAGTGATTAAAAGCTGGTTATTTTTCCTATTTCTGAGGTAAAACCTTGAACAAAGCTAATAATCCATCTTAAACTCCTTATCTGCAAGACTATATCTACATTCTTTCTTTAAATAGATACAAAGAATAGTCTAACTTGTTTTTTCAAGTAGGCGGTTGCTCTATCTAGTATTTGTTATTATGGATCAGAGGGTTTTAGCTCCCAAATTCAGGTCTGTACTATACAGGGCATATCATTACTTCTTTTCCTTTTCTTCAGAATTAAGAACAGCAAACTTCTTTCTTTTCTCCTTCACCCTTTATTGGGACATTTCTTTCATGTCTTGAAGCCTCTGAATGTTTCTGCTTCAACATGATGATAACCAATATCAGGGCAAGTAAGACCACTTATGTTTCTCATATTTTGACATAAAATATATATTAGCAGACTACACCTACCACGCCTAGATTTAATATCAGGATTGCCCACATAATGTTTTTGTAAATCAATAATTGCTATTTCAGTTTGCTTAACCAGCAAATTGGGGGAAATGTGAACATTTCCATGAACAGTTAATATTTGCTTTTCCTTTAAAGTTTAACACTTTAAATTTTAAGCAGGCCAACATGTTTAGATAAACTGGCTGGTTAACAAATCTGTTTCAAAGTAAAAGTTAAAAAAAACTTGCAAAAACTTCTTTTTCCTATGAACCCTTCTTAATATATGCTAGAGGAAAGGATTTATTGCATATACCTATGTGTGTGCTTGCATAAAAAAACAAACAAACAAACAAGAAGAGATTAAATGTTGACTAAGAAAATATGCAAACTCCAAACCAAAACCATGGGGAGAGCTGGTGGCAACAGCAGTGGCAACACCAGTGGTGCCTATTGCAAACAGTGTTTGCACTTCAACTTAACTAAAATCAAGTGACTGTATTTCATAACAAAGGTCACACACAAATCTCAGTGTGACACAAATATTTTTGTCTCATCTTGCTCTAACTTTATGTCTTTTCAGGAAAAAAAGCAGTGAATGCTGGTTTGAATTCCACAGGTATCTGGCTGTAGGTGTCTTCATTTATTTCCTTTTCGCCCCTCTGCTATCTTGATACTTGTTTCCTGTGGCACCTAATTTGCCTTCTGTTATATATCTACATTAAGTAAACAAACTTCAAACAATTCCAAATTAATCATCTTTACTTACCTGGGGAGACTGGTTCTCTGCTGCCACATGACTTTCTGAGGCATGATCCAAACCACACTTTGCCCTTAATTAAGATTTGGGGAGATTAAAAGACAGAGTGCTTAACATTTGTGTTTTGTTATATTTCAAGTGAGTCTAAATACAAACTAAAAGGTCACTGTCACACATTATTGTGCTGTAAATAAGGTTTACACATAGCTCAGTGATTTACACCCAAGGGAAGGATCTAGAATTAGTTGAGTAGCAGGTCAGTGGTGCCTCTTGTTTTGCTCATTAAATTCCATAGGCACCCCAAGCTTTCATCCTATGTCTGTCAGCCCTCTCTGGCTGCCTTGGTCCCTACTTCCTCTGTCATTAAATCAGAGTTACAAATGTTCCCAAGCTCACTACTATGTCTGTACACTCTGAGTGCCGCCGCTGCAGAGCATTTAACTCCAGCACAGAGCATGGGGGACAAGATGACTTTTAAAGTAAGAGATCAGAAAAGAAAGGCATGGGAGAGAGCGTACTCACTTCTTAATTAAACTGATTATTGATGAGAACACTTATCACAGGATTTGAAGGCTTATTCACCCTTCTGCTCAAGATGTTCAAATTTATATCCTCCAGAAGATCCAATTTATACATTTAGAGATGAGGCTTGGTTACGTTTTCTACCCTGAGCCACAAGGAAAAAGGTCAGAAAAACATTAAAACTCTGTTTCAGGCTCAAATAATAAACATATAATTGATATTACTGAGTATATTTTCAATCACCAAACGAATTCAGCTACTGCATGTGGACCAGCTATGAAATAATACAATGAATCTGTTCTCAAGACCTCCAATTCTAATTGGTCTTTATCAATACCCAATATTTATATATTTGCAGTACCTCAGGAACCTTTTCCACTCATCCTTCTGCTGTCATGCCTGGTGTAAGTACCAGGGCACAGAAAAAGCATGGAAAGAGCAACAAAGAATAATAATGACAGAGGATTGAGGGGTAGGTGTGGCAACTACAGACAAAAGGGGATGCTGTTCTATTTTAGGAAAAAAACAGAGATTTATTAATAGAAACAAGAGATTAATAGCCTTTCAAATGCAATAACCAGAACATTCTGTCTGTGCTGATTCCCAACTCACACCCAGGGCAGTTTTATATCTCCAGCTGACAATCACACAGCCATGAAGTTCATGCTTTGAAAAGTCAGCCAACCTCTGGGTGACACGTGCTGAGGTGTTGGACATGGTCTGTGGTGAGCAGAAGAGATGGAATAAGAGATAGGTAATGATAAATTGGGGATCTCTGTATCTGTAAGATAGGTCTGAACACATTTGCAGCTTTACAACCTGCAGTGTACGTAGCCTTTTTAATTTTGTGTTTTCAGTCATCAGATCTAATGGAAAACATGGAAAACATTGAAATACATCTTCAGAAGAGGTGGGCTTTAAAGGATCATTGAGGAGACAACATGGTAAGCAGGCAGGAAGTAAAATCTGGCTTTTATGGGAAATAGTGCATTGGACTGTGATTGGACAATGTGAGATACTGAGATGCACAGAAAATGTGAAAAAAATCACATAGAAGAAAATCAGAGAAAGGCAGATAGGAAACTTTACTTTGTAATTTTTCACCCTCCTTTGCTGTAGTTATTAGGGAAAGATCTCAATTTAAATTACTAGGAAAAAAAATTAGCTTAAAATATAGAAAAGTGTGTTAGAATATTTGTATGTTTCAAACAGGCTTTTCTTTACTTCTCTCATTCTCTGTAGACAAGAATGACTTCAGAGATTTTGGAGCAGTTGTCTTCAGCCCTTGAGGATTGTAGGGGTTAGTAAGTGCCAGTGGTCCTCGACCTAGTCCCTTTTAATCAAAAATATAATTTAATTAATCTATATTAATTGTTCCTAATAATATATTGCTTTTCTTAAACTACTCGTGATCATCATTATGAAGAAGCGTTTCATAATTAGGGCTGGAAAGACAGCTGCAATCTACTTGAGATCAGTGTAGAAACAAAAATAGAGTAAGAAATGCATCGCTCTTCAGGTAGTGGGTTGTTCAAATGTCTTTAGCATTCTGGATACCTCACTTCTGTGTTTTTACTCCTCAAAACGGCATCATTAAAAAGATTTCACATCACAGACACATAATTCTCTTTTGTTAATGCAGATTTTATTTCCTTTCTAGTTAGAGCACCCACATGAATGTTTTTCTCCATTTTCTCTATTGTTCTCTGTGTTATTAGCAGCATTGTCTGAAGCATGTATCCAGTGGCAGTTCATAAAACCTCTGTTTTGGAACTTGATTTTTCCTTTTAAAGCCTCATTCTGCGTAAGAAAAGATTTAAAGCTAAATACAGCTATATTTTTGTTCTGTTGTTACAATCAGAAGCTCTTAATCTTTTAAATGGGTCAACCCTCAGTATGACTTAGTCACATGTTCTTTAAATTAGTCAAATGCTTAATTAAGATGCTGGATGTTTGCATGTATAAACATAGATGTCTGATCCAAGAGATAACTTGGTACAGTAGGTGTCATTTCATGTGTTCCAATTCCACAGAAAGAAGGGAATCCTAAATGAACAGAGCTTGAATTTGGAGAAATTTAAAGGGAATTAAAAATATTGTCTGCCCAGCAGGACTGGAAAATCAGGCTATTATTTCATTGCCAGGAAAAATCAGATACATGCCTTTCAAAATTTTGGAGATATGTATATAGCTAAATGCATCAGTAGGGCTCTAGGGTGATACACAGAGATTATTGATTTGGTACTAAACAATGTAAAAATTTGTTCTTTACAGTGGCAATTTCTGAATTTCTGTGGGAATATGGGATCATGGCACTGACTGGAAAATAAAATGTCATCAATAGAGAGCTTATGGGGAAAAAACCAACAGCAACAAACACAGCAGCCAGTGGAATGGCAACAAGCCATGGATGGATTTGTGGTAACCACAGCAAATATGAATGCTGGAAAATAAGGAAAGGCAAACAAAGGGATTTGTGAGGTACTGAGAGAGGAAATGTCACTGTCTTTGAAACTGATAGGAGGTAGAAATTCTCCCTTGATCTACTCAGCAAGGCACAGCTGAGAGGTTTGAGTCAGGCAGCTGATGGATAGTGTTTAGGTGTCCTGAGAAATGCTGGAAAGATGGGATGCCCTGCAAGCAGAAGGACATTGAGGACTCCTACCAGGTGACAGTGGTGGCAGGCACACTTGGCATCTGTGTGCCAGAGCACCAGCAAGCACTTCACATGGGGAGTAATCCAGTCTGCTGACTGGATGGGTCAGCTTCCCATGGAATTGCTGCAAATTCCCAGTGTAGAGTGCAAGATCCTATCAAAATAGCATTTTCTAGGTGTTTATAATCCAAATATACTTTAAAATGTTTTCTCTTTCACTCTTTATTTTGTCCTGAAAATACACACACAAAAGCACTTTAATATATTTAAATTGATTCATTTTCAGTGTCTCTAGCTGATTAATAGATGCTAAACATAACTGATTTTTAAAAGATAATTTCAATGACTTGTAAAATAAAGGCAGTTTTAAAAATCTGCTTTATTCTAGAAGATCGATGTGGCTGTCTCTTGAGGTGCCCTCTTTAAGAGCAGTAACAGCCATTGAAGTTTTTCCCTTGAGACGGTGGCAAATAGACCCCAGGGAATAATTAATCCTAGGCCACCAGCACACTTACTAGTATTGCTGTAATTGATAGGAGCTTCAGTACCTTTGAAAATCTGATTTTATTCTGGTGTGAATATTTTAGCCTTATTTTTTCACTTAAAGTAGCTGCCATTCTCAGTCTGTTTTCCATCATAATAGGAGACATTTAAGGATGGAAGAGTGGCAATAAGTGAACCACCTGCTTAAACATCTTCAGTCTGACAACATGAAAGGCTACAAAAAATCCTGGGGTTAGTGGGATATTAGATAAATATAAAATAACTCTTCCAGCCTGGACTAATAGATCCAGCCTAGTGCCTGCCATCTGGCCAGCAGTTTGCTAGTGCCCTTTGCCCCAGCTGTCAGCATTTGAGTTGCTGATCCAGTCATTGCCTAAAAGCAATTAGTTCTAGATCATTATGGGTTGCAAAGATGGCCGTTGTTTTGTTTAACATTTACACAACTGCCAGGAACTTGCTTCCGAATTAAAGTCCTGGACAAGCCTTGGCTGTTTTGACCACAGGGAGGTGCGTGAAAAACAAATGGTGGATTTTTTTCCTGCTCTTTAAGCCCAAGTTCTTTTCTGTACATTTGACCTCATTTTTTCTGTTCATAGAAAATTCATCACCTCAAATACGTAAATTGGAATTATGGAAGCTCAAAATATACCAAAGAAACAAAAAGCAAAAGAATTCCATAATTACAGGGTCTTTAGTTAGACATTTAGTCCATTTTTACACATGTTAAAGACTTCCAGCTTTTTATGTGTTTGAAGAGCCATGTTTCTAAAATGTTTATCTTCTTTACAAAAGTTGCTAAAAATAATTATTTTGACCCATCATGGAAACTGTAAAAAAATTATTAGTGTGGTTTGGGTTTCTTTTTTTCCCTGGCGGTTGATGCTAAGATACCAGGTTAATTGACATGTTTCTTTCCAGCTCCTGATTGCTACCTGTGCCCTGGCTGGATGGTTACAAGGTATTTACAAGGTAAGAGGTTTACAAGCCCTTTATGCTACCAAGAAACTTAAGATGTAGGGATAAAAATGAAATACAGATCATAACTTCTACACAACCAAACACACGAAACCCTCCTGCACAGATCTACAGGGATCTATCAGCATTCCTACCCAGCTTTGGTCACATTTCCTATTTTCCTTGGATTGAGGGCAGTGGTTGAACAGCACAGTTGAGTCTTGACCTGTAATGTGGCCTTCCAAACTATTTTAAGAGGAATACACATTTTTCACTTTGTTTTTTCATTATTTTTGGCCTAAAAATATTTGGTATTTCTTTTACAGCTACAAGAAAGAGCACTACATCATATTAAGCATGGAAATTTGGCCTAGTTTTGACCACCAACTACTTTTAATTTCTCCAGGGTGTAAACAACTCTTTTTCAGTATTCCTCTGGTTATCATATTATTTGAGAAGATTCTTTTTTCTTTTCTTTATGGTAGAGAGGTTCTTTACTTCTTTTCACAATGCGCTAATCCCTCTTCTGTTTGGTTTTTATCCATACATATTCCTGAAAACTGAAAATAGTTTTCAAGATATGGAAGGCTGAGATATCTTGATTTTCTGCATGACAGATTCCTGAGGCTTTTCACTGTCTTCTTCCACAATGATGGTTTCCACCTTTTCCTCCTTACCACTCCTAAGCATTGCAAACAATATTTCCTATCCCATTGTACTTGAGAATTATTTTAAGCATTCCTCTGTGGACTGGAGACAGACTTGGGTCCATCGCCCTCTGTTTTGATACTTTTGAACAGGGAGGTTTTGCTGTGATCCATAATGACTTATCCCACAATATTCACCCTCCATTCTTCATTTAATTTAATCCTTTTGTCCAATTCTGATACATTCTGACTCACCATTTTATTGAGTGCTGATGGCTCCTGGCAGCAGCCCCAGTTTTACTGAATCATCCAGACTATTCCTGTATTTTTTGGGGATCAGTTTCTGGCTGTGCAATGCACAGAACACTACAGAACACTGTGACTCTTCCACACAGGTGATGTGACCTGGGAATTCCTTCCCCATGATGCAGGCAAGGGGAAAAAAACGGGAGTTAGTCATTGTATCCCCATTGCTTCCAGCATGTGTTTCATCCTGAGCGGCAACAGTGAATTGGCTTGTGTCAGCCATCTCCTTGTTGGAAATATGTTTCTGGGCTATGTGATAGCAAGCAGCCCTGTGTCATAACTGGAATTAGGGATCCAAGGATGTGGATGGCATTATGTTTATTCAGGCTGCATGCTGCCAAGGTGGTTTCTGAGCCAACAGTGCTCATTAACTTATGCCTGTATTGAGCTGACAATTAGGTTAGAAACCTTAGTATAGGATTGCTTCCCTAATGATTTTTCCCCAGGACTTTCTTTTTGAGATTGGAATTACACATGCTCTTCTGCTGTAACAAAATCATGGCGGGATACACATTCTGCATTTTCCCAAGATGGGTGAGATGGCAAAAGATGGTTCATTCACATAAAATCTGGGAAGGAACATGCTGGAAAAGTGTGACCAATGCATTTTGGAAGGTGGTTTCTGACCAACATGTTAAGTTAGAAAGTTTACATTAATTACTGCACTCACTTGGCAATAAATGTCCAGCTACAAATTCCTGCTCTCAACATATTAAGATAAAATGTTCTTACTGAAAAGGGTTTCTAAAAAATTTGAAAAGGGTAATACAATCTAGTGAATACTAGAACAGTGTTACAATATTATGCAGAATAAAAAGCTTTCTTTCAAACTATTTTACAGGTTCTTTGAGAGAGAAACAAAGATTTTCCCACTTATCTCAAACTTTCCTGTTTTAGTGGCCTACTAGTGGTACAAAGTTTGGGTTTCTGGCTTGTTTTTCTTTTAAAGAAAGCCAGTATTAATGGCCACGCTGGGTGAGTTATATCACACTTTTCACATAGGACTTCAAACTTTTAGATGTAAAATTCAAATTTCAGCCAAATTTTGGGCAACTACTCATTTATTTACTAGATTAGAATTACATGTCATTGGTTCTGAGGTATTTAAACGATATTAAATATACCTCAAACTGAAAATTTATAGCATTTTACTGTAGGTTTCTTTGCAGGAAGGCAAAGTTTTCTGGTGTTTACTGGAAAGGGTGAAAAAGCTCTTGAGTTCACCAGAGAAATCAGAGATAAGAAGATCAGGGGTCATAAGGCAAAAGATTAAGAAGTTCATAGCAAAAAGAGAATTCTGCAATTAAAGATGTTTCATTGTGGATTTCCCCCTTATTCTCACATCTGGCTGTTTTTAGGAATTATTTTGTTGCTGGAAATACTGATTCGTTGAGGGAGTTGTTTTCCCCCATGAACACGTTTAAACTTTACAGGACATACACCAATTTACAGTCAGGCACCCGAAGCCCCACAAAGTTTTTGACCTGCTCCTCAGTTGGGGCAGCAGGGTAGAAAAAAGCAGTGGCAAGGTTTCAGTACCACACTGCGCTTCCCTTCGTGGAAAAATTTGTGCAGAGGTGCTGAGTCTGTCTTGCCGGTGAAGAGAGAGGGATGCTCCCCCTTCCAGAGGCTTTAGCCTAAGGAGATGAGGAAAGAAAGCAGACTTCTATTTTGAGTGTGATGAACAGAAAGGCGGCAGCTTTGCTACCACGCGGCTGAGATGTTATTTTGGACATCCCGCACTCCTGGTGTGCGAGGTGCCGCACATGCTGGTCCCTCCGTGAGACAAGGACCTTGTGACGCTGTCACGTCGTGGGGATCACCTGTGCCATCTAGGTAGCGCCTCGTCGGAGCTCACACACATCCCCATCCCACACGAGGAGTGACAGGCAGCCCTTGTTCACACGGCTGTGCTTTCGTCTGTCCCCTCAGCACCCGTCATTTTGCTCCTTTCGGAGCTGCCACCCGTGTGAGGGACAACCAGGAGCCGTTTAAATGCGGCACTGCCGCCTCAAGAGGGAGGCAGTGACACGGCAAAGCTGCCAATCCTGTCGAGTTCGGGATTCCTTGGGAAAATAAAGGTTTAAGCACGACCGGGGGAAGCAGAATTCAGTCACAGCCGGTGTAGATGATGATAGAGCAGTAGCTAGGAAGCTGCTGCTACACTCTGTGTGTTTCAGTACCACAGCAAACACTGCAGCTGTTTCCCGAAGGTTCTGAATGATCCCAGGTGAGGCAGAGGTGGGTTTTGACCTTGAACGTTCTCAATAATTTCAGTTGTTTTCAGCACTGTTTGCCATTGTCGATAACTACTGATCTCAGCACGGCCTGCTCAGCTTTGGGGCATCGACTTCACAGGGCTCTTAGAGGGTAATGCTTCATTTGGTTTCCTGGCACCTTCCTGACTGTTCAGGGTTATGAAAAATACAATATTTAGCTGTAATTCTTTCTCTATGGCTATCATTTCCATTGGCTTTTTAATCACAGTGATAGAGTCTTGATAATGGTCTCATCAATACTGTGTTCCCGGCTAATAAGGAAGAGCTGAGGATATGAACATTGTCTCAGGAAACATGACACACATCCGTTGCAATCAATACACATAATTTGCTCTATCAAATGCCTCATGAGACAGGTTGATATTACAGCCAGTGAATGGCTGTAGTAATAAGTGCAATTTTGACATGAAGTTCTTCCAAATGTGTATTTTGGCACACAGGACTGCATCAGGTTTCCACACAGACATGATATAGCAGTGGATTCTGTGACCAGATAACTGAGATTATTTCAAGTGCCTCCAAAGAGTTATTTCACACTAGTAGCTACCATACACAGACTTGGCAGGCCTGGTGTTAGATCAGAGCTAAGGATCTGGGTGATTGGGGAAGTTTATCCTGCTGTAACTTTATAGATGGATGTTATAAATTAGAAGCTGCTAAATGCTGAAGAACAACATAATTGTCTGCAGCTATTTAGTAATGCCTGATGGCTCTCAGAATGTTCTGGTTGTTTGATTCCTGCATTAGGAAGAAAATGCAAGCAACTGTAAAATTGTAATTAATAGTAAGAGTGAAATGAGAAGAGGAGGTTTGGAAAAAAAGACCCCAGTAAGTTTCAGTACACATTTGAATATTGTTGTGTGATGAAGTAACTACTCTTTTACTCCTTTCATTTGATCTGGTTCCAGGTAAAATATAATTCCCCCCACCAATCCTCACTGATAAGATGTCTGATAGTGATTGAGACAGTCTGATACTGTACGAAGTTTTTGTCCAGGAATTTAATGCATTCTAGTCTAATCTTTCTTATTCTGACGGTTTTTGCCACCCTTTGTCATCACAGTCATTTTATTGGGCAAAACAATCCAACATAGATTGACAATTTTTGTAGTTCCATAATAAGGCCAACTGTAAGACTTGCTCAATTATCTGGTGCACTTAAAAGAGCATTTTTGTATCACCTCTTGTCTTCATACGCTCCAAAGTTCAGGACAGAAATGTTCAATACTTGTTGAGGGTTACATTTTAAACCAGGTAAAATGTCATTGGTTGTTTCTGAGATTAGTTTACTTTTCCTACTTCAAATTTTTTTCAGAAAACACCCATGGAATAAATGCTTTACAAGTGAAACAGCTGCTGGGGAGGGAGGCTCTTTCCTGAATCTAAAAAGTGCAGGAAGCATCTTCAGTACTGCTTTCATTCTTAGAAAATGTTTGATTTAAAGATACCTTAACTTATACAATGTGTGCTGAATTGAGAGAGATTGAAGACGAAATGAACCAGAAATGTTTAAAAATCAGAGAATTCAGCAGCACTGCTGGAAGTTTATGAGGAGAGTCATTCCAAATGTAGGCAGACTTTGGAAAGGGGAAGTTGTGTTGGAAATGGTTCCTCTATCCTTTGCAGTGGAAAGAGCAAGATTCTGGTGGTTGGATGGCACCTCTGGAGATCACCTCATCCAGCCCACAAAGCAGGGTCAGCTAAAGCAGCTTGTCCAGGATTGTGTCCAGTTGGGCTTAGAATGTCTCTGACTATGTCTCCACAACCTCCCTGGGAAACCTGTTCCAGGTTTTCACCTGTTTCACCTGTTATAGTGTTTTACCACCCTCACAGTAAAAGGTTGGGAGGGTTAGAGTTTAAATGGAACATTTTGTATTTCAGTTTGGGCCTACTGTTTCTTGTTCTTTCCCTGGACATCAGAAGAGCCCACCTTTTTCCTTTTATATTCATCAGGTATTTAGTGACAGAGATACTGTCCCGCCTTCTCCAGAATGAACAGTCCCAACCTCTCAGCCTCTCAAATGGCAGAAACTCCAGTCCCTTCATCATCTTTGTATGCCTTTTATGAACTAACTCCAGTTTGTCTGCGCTTCTCTTGTGCTGGAAAACCCAGAGCTGGACTATGACTCCATCTGAGTCTCATCAGTGCTAAGCAGAGGGAAGGATCACCTCCTCCACCTGCTGGCAGTGCTTTTCCTGGAATGCTGCTGGCTTTCATTGCCACAAGATGTATTCCCAGCTTATATCCAACTTGTTTTCCAACAGGTCTTTTTATCCAAAGTTTTTTTTCCACTTAGATTGAAAGGAGCCATTTACCCAGGTCAATGAGGATGTTGCAGGAGCGAGTGTCAAAAGCCTTGCGCTGGTGAGGATAATATCAACTTCCCCTCCCGGAAGGCTGAAAGATTAGTCAGACATCATTTCTCCTTCATAAATCAATGGAGAATGGATTGAGAGCAGCCTGGAAAAGACTTTGGGATGTTGGTTGATGAGAAGCTCAACAAGACCCAGAAACACAGACTTGCCAATTGGAAATTCTTCCCTGTGAAGATGCTGACATACTGACACAAGTTGCCCAGAGATGTTATGGGATCCCCATCCCTGGAAGGCTTCAAAGGCCAGGCTGGATGGGGCTTGGAGCAACCTGGTCTAGTGGGAGGTGTCCCTGCCCATGGCAGGGGCTGGAGGGAAGTAAGTGGAAGGTCCCTTCCAATCCAAACTCTGTGATTCTAAATCACCTTTTTGTCCTTAATGCTTTCCAGGCTCATTTGTTCCACCCCTTTCCCAAGGATAAAGGTGATGCTGACCAGTTTGTACCTGACTGGAACCTGACCAGTTTGCTTTGGAGGATCTCTGAAGAAATTGTCTGTATAGCAGCAGCAGCAAAACATTTATTTGTTCATTTTGGGCATCTGATACCCCTGTGCACAGAGATTTCACTCCACGTTCCTTATCACTCCAATTATATCTACTACAAAAGACAGCTCTTGAGTGTAGAAAAGATATTCTTAATAGATTCTCAGTACTTACGCTTTTCATACCTGAAAATGTGTGTCAGAAGCAAGCTGTAATATAAAATCTTCAGCAATTAAAGTTTTTTAAATGGTCTTGCTTAACAGTCAGTATTAGTCATGATAGACATGACCCCTTCTTTCTTGACAGTATTAATTTTGAGAAGTTCTGCCTTATCTGTCATTATAAATAACAGTAAAGCTTATCTGGGCTGATTTCTTATGCTAAGCAAATTTAAGTTCCTGATCTTATTTAAATAGAAATTATGTTTTAATTGACAGCCTAAGGATACGAGCGAGGCAAGTTATGTAAGGACAAGAAATGTCTTTTATTAGGCTAAATAGTAGAGTAGGAAAAAAATGAGGCAAGATTTGTTAAGCAGGAGTATTTCTCTTGATAGGAACTGTTAACAGCAAAATGTAGTTTTAGGCTATGCTAAATCACAGACAAAATCAAAACAGGGAGAAGGTTGAGATGTCCATTTATTATTAACAGCCTGAAGATTTGTTCAGCACACTCTCTGATTTCAGTGACTTCTAACCATCTGAAAAGTTTACACAAGGGACAGTATTATTCCTCAATTTCTACATTCATGAGATTCTATGATCTCTTTTAAAATTTTAATTAGTGCTATCAAGTAGATTTACCTAAATTACCAATCAAGATATTCTGAAAGGTAAGTATTGTAACCTTGGCAGCGGCCATTTTGCACAAAATGAATAGGGGAGGAATTTGAGTGATTACACATTGAATAAAGTTTCTCTCCAGCTGGGAAAATACAGGAACCTGGCAGTGGTGAGGTCAACAGAGAGTATTTGGTCACTCCAAATACTGGACCAGCAACTCCAGTGAGACAGTAAGCTGAGGGCTGGCTGGGGATTTTGCTGCATGCTAGAAAACACACCCAATGAACATCTTCTCTTCATCAGTGGTGCTTTGTAAATATGCAAAATGAATTATCTTAACACTTCTTTTTTTTTTTTTTTTTCATTTAATTTAGGCTTGATATGTGATTCACCTGCTCTAGACACGTTTCATCTCTGCTCCCCCCCACATCTCCTGCTGTCTGGGCTCACACTGATTTTCAGGTATCAGACAGCAGCTATCTTTGTTTATTAACAACAATAGTTCTGAATCTTGCAGATAAAATGAAGTTTAATGAAGTAGCTACACAAGGAAAATGCCATTAGCACATGTTCAAAAACAGAGACAGCAGCTTGAGAAGGAAATTTCCACCAACATCCATGGAAGCCCAGCCAGCTGTTGAGCCTTTGGGCTCATTGACACTTCCTCCCACAACTGCTTTAAATAAGGTTTTTCTGTTTTTGGTGCTGCTGTCAGGGATTGGTTGTGTCAATCAAGCAGCTTCTTTGAGGGTTCTGTTAAGAACAGTTGTGTTACTGATTTTTTTTTCTTTTCCTGTTGGAAATTCTTGAGTCTTCTTTGCTTCAAGTGAGTAAAATAAGCTTAAGTGGGACCAAGAGGTAAGGGATGTTGATGCTGCTCAATACCATGTATATTAATACTATTTCCTAGAAATTCACTGAACTTTGCTGTTTGAACACTAACAGGTCAATCTCAGTAATAATTACTTTAAAAAGCATTACTTTGATGTCTTCAGTACAGATTAAGTTTATGGAGATTTTGCATTTGCTTTGACTGCTGTAGATCCTTAAAACAAGTGTTTATTTTTAAAATAGGTTTGCTATTTATCCAGTTGCTTTTTGTGTATCAGAGAATATGAAGGCTTTTTATTTCTAATTAATTCTGGTGTACTTTAAATTCAAATTTTAAAACCCTGTGGCTTATCAGAGCTACAAAAGCTCGTATCTGAGCCCTTTACATGAAGGAAAATTGAGTTTCCAGAGTCCTGTGCTTTTGTTTATTATGGAACTTCCACTGTTATGTGTTTTATCTGTTTTGTTTATGTTCCTGGAAGTCTTCTGGTGCTTTCTACTTTAACACTAATTTTAGAGAGAAATTATTATGAGAAAATCTGTCTGTAGCAAATTTCCTTTTATTGTGTGAAAATAACTTGAGATTCCCGATGGCTCCAGTTGAAACATATGCGGACAAACAAAAAAAAATGCTGAGTACATATTGTGCCTTATAAATCAAGGAATGTTAAGTTATTTTTATGAGTGTTTTGATGTATGACTGTCTTTATTGGGTTCAACATCTTGGAGTTTGAGGTTTAAATCTTTAGTAGGGAAAATCCTTTCCACATTTGAGGGTGCTTTTGTTCTAATGATTTTTCCCCCTGTGGAAAAGTCTGGTGATACATTTGCAGAAGGAGAGAAGGATTTATCTGGCAAAGTTTTTTCTTTTATAAATAAATACTACAATGGGAAAACCCCATCTGAGGAAAGTGGGAAAGCAGACATTGCTTGTTAAACCAGATAATTTTTGGTGTTGTTAAATTACATGGAATGGCAGGAATAACAAACTGTGTGGGAGTATGGGAGAAGTGTGATAAAGGAAGGAACAGAAGTGGTTTGTAGGAGTTTTGAGTGCTTGCACAGCTGCATTTTTCCTAAATAATGTCAAGTTCCTATTTGCCATCTGTGTAGCAATTCTCTGTGCCAATTTAGTCTTGCTTTTGTGGTTGAAATAAATCCTAAGAGATAGAACAGGATGAGTTTTAGAGAAAGCTTTTGCAAAGAGGCGTCACAAAGCATGAAGTATTTTTGGTGAGAGGCCAACTCTGTTGCCTTTTTTTGCCCCATTCCCATTCTTGCAGTGATCCTTGTGAAGACAGAGGTGTTCTGTGCATGATCTTATGGGAAGTAAGAGGGGAAAAAATAAATACCCTGGTTTTGAGGAGGCATCACATGGTCACCCACCAAAAGTCTTGTTTAAGAGGCCTGCAGTAGTCCATGGCTCCCTAAAATTGGGGATTAAATACAGATATAAGAAAAAAGATGATCATTTTAAATAAAGAAGTATTGATTGAACACATGAGACTTAAAACTGTGTGCTTTGAATTAGTTCTGCCTTGTCTCACATTCACTATTTACTATGTTTACTGTCAGTTTTGTATTGTCAGCTCTTAAAAATAGCCTAAAATCACACCAAAATAGCAGAGTTATTTGGTCTGTAAAATAACACCTGAGCAAGGAATCAGTTGTGCAGTAAAAATACCAGTTTCTGAGCTGACACTGGAGCACAAATGAGATGCTGAGGTGTTAAGACTTCCACATAAATTGGAATTCCTTTGAGGGAATTAGGTCTGGTTTTATTAGACAACTTTTGCTGGGTGTTCATGATTTCATGGGGAGAGCCTATGAAAAAGCTGAGAGCTGCATCATAGCTGGGCTTCAATATAAGAAAGATAAAAGGTGATCTTATGTAAAAAAGAAAATCAGTTTTGGGGTTCAGCTAGTGGAAGTTAGGACACTTTGTTAAGTATTTTGTCTTTTAGTATAAACCAAAGCTGCTTGATCCTGTGAGCAGAAGTGCGTAAGTAAAATAGATGATTTTTCAAGTATTTAACTCATGCCTAATAGTTATGATACATTCTTATTGACTCTAAGGAATGTATATACTACAGTACAAAAAGACAAGCATTGTAGTTTTGAAGCAGGAAATCTCTTTCCTGCATCGTCTAAACCAACCCTCCGTCAGTTAAAAAAACATTCCCCCTTGCCCTATTGCAACAGACCCTCCTGCAAAGTTTGTCCTCATGGTAAAAAGACAATTTGTCATTTTGAACTTACCTCTGGAAATCCAGGTATTGAAGCTGATAATAGTTAGAAGCTGTATCTTGTAAGGAACATTGCTGTGGAAAAGATGTGTGTATATATATTTTTAGTCTGTAAGGAACATTGCTGTGGGAAAGATGTGCATGTGTGTATATATATTTTTAGTTTGTTGTTAAGGAGTGTCTTGACAATAGTTTTTGATATGAAAATACCTTTTGTGAGAAGTTTTGAATTTACTCTCTTTAGGCTTCTATTCATACTCTTTCACGTATATCCTACAAACAGCGAGAACATGGCAGGAATAGAGAGCAAAATTCAGAATCCGTGTGAATGAACAGATAAAAAATGTCATCCTTTGGGCGGGAGGGTTTTTACACACTTTGTCACAGTGGCAGCGTTATGAAAGACACACATTCTCTCTTGCTTTATCGTGTTTCCCTGGATCGGAGTGCCGTAAATAGCAGCGGGTTTGGGATA
>VRYO01001269.1:39743058-39814980 GCA_009812075.1 Sialia sialis
GCGCCTCATTTGCATGCGGCGGTGCGGAGCGCGCGGCGGAGCCGCGGCGGGGAAGTTGCGCCGAAGCCGCCGCCCGAGCGCCCGTCCCGGCCTCGTCCCGCCGCAGCCTCCGCGCTCTCCGCGCTGCCCGGCCCGAGCGGGACATGGCTGAGCACAGCAGCCTCCCGCCGGGATGGACATAGCCGGGCCCGGGGGGACGGCTCCTGCCTGCTGCGCTGCCAATCCTCCCGCGCCGCTCGGGGCTCGCTAGGGATCTGCCCCAGCCTCACCTTTCACGCTTGTCCTGCCGCTTGGCTTAACCCGTCTTTCCTATGGCTGGGATATACAGCTCGACTCTGAAGACCCTGGAGGATTTAACTTTGGACTCTGGTTATGGGGCAGGGGATTCCTGCAGGTCCCTTAGTCTCTCTTCTTCCAAGTCCAACTCGCAAGCCTTCACCTCTTCTCAGCACAGAGGCAACTGGTGGTACTACTCGGGCTCCATGAACAGTAGGAATAACAGCTGGGACACCGTGAACACCGTGCTGCCGGAAGACCCCGAGGTCGCAGATATCTTTTCCAAGTGCCCTAAGCTGCCGGATCTCGAGGAATACCCGTGGACCGATGAAGACATCGGCAGAATCCTGCGCAAAGGGAAGGGAGAGGGGGGCCAGGGCAGGAGCTTTTCGCAGGAGGCTGTCAGGCGGCTCTCGCAGCTGCTGCGGCGCGCCCTGATCAGGGTGTCCAGGGAGGCTCAGCGCCTCAGCGTGATGCACTCCAAGTGCACCCGCTTCGAGGTGCAGAGCGCCATCAAACTCATCCAGAGCTGGGCCCTGGCCGAGAGCTGCGTCCTGGCCACTGTCAAGGCGCTCTCCCTGTACAGCATGAGCGCCGGCGATGGGCTGAGGAAAGGCAAATCCGCCCGCTGCGGCCTCACCTTCTCGGTGGGCAGGTTCTTCAGGTGGATGGTGGACACGAGGATCTCGGTGAGGATCCACGAGTACGCGGCCATCTCCTTAACCGCTTGCATGGAGAACCTGGTGGAAGAGATTAAGGCTAGGGTTTTGGCGAGTCAGAGCCCCGATGGTGGAGGGGAGATCTCGGCTGAAATCCTGGAGATGGTTATCAACAACGATGCGGAACTTTGGGGAGTGTTGCAACCTTACGAACACCTCATCTGCGGGAAAAACGCTAATGGTAAGATCCAGCTTTTACAGTCTGTTGTCCTCATACCAGCAAGCTTTACAGTAAAGTCCTCGCTCTCTGTGGACTTGGGGTTTTTCTGGGTTTTCTTTGCATCTGGATTGCATCTTGGTCGCGGTTTGTGTGTGCGTAAAGCAGGCATGACGGTCCTGCCAGGCAAGAATGATCCTGCTCAGTTCCTAAGATGTACCAGGTTATAAAAGGCTGTGGGAAACCAAGCCCTGTTGTCCTAACAAACATCTGACTTTCCACCAGCTGCTGTTTTGAGCATTTTCCCTCTAGCTGGCGTGCAAATAGATTCTCTGTAACCCAAAGATGAAATGTGCTTTACAAGCTCTTGTCCAGAAGGTACCACTATATCTCTTTTCAACAAAATTTATCTTACAGCAAGTGCCTTGTAGTTTCATCTTAAAGATGCTGTTACCACGTACAACCTGGAGAGGGAAAACAACATTAATTTTTTTTCCCCCTTTGCGGTAGTAAAATTCGCTTTATGAGCAAAAACTTTGAACTTATATACTTTGGAATTCCTTGTAATTCAGCAGAACCCTGCGGTGTCCTTTCCTGCCATAAACAAGAGCGTGTGTGTGACTGTAGGACGGTGCCTCAGTGATGAGAATAACACAGTGTTAAGGTACTTACCGCTGTCATTTGTTCGGAAAGAGAAGTTTCCGAACACTTGGAATGTTGGCATCTTCTAACGGGGGCGAGGAGCAGTTTGGAAGGCTTAAGCCGTGACAGTTGTGTTAATGAGCTGCACTGTTTATTTTGCATTGTCACACTAAGGAATACCATATTTTCCCCTGGAAAATTCAGGGAAACATCCAGTTTAGAAAAGTATTTTGTGTACCACCCACGGTTTCATGGCTTCTGCTGGCCTCTGCTGCAGTCGACTGTTGCATGCTTAACACGTTTGTGATTTAACTCTAATAAAACCAAGGGTTTTTTTTCAAAAAGGAATCTCAGAGAGAGAGAAGTAAAGGAGTTGTTTTAATTTGAGGGGAAAAAAAGCTTCGAAATTGTCAGAGATGGGCAGACTCACTTTCTCCTTCTTGGGTGCATTGATTTACTGCAGTTTCCCTATATCCAGGCCATTCTGTGATCACGAATAGGTGATTGCAGGGAGTTGTCCCCATTGGGTCAGCATTACTAAACATTCGTGAAATAAATGTGAAGAGCCTTTTGGATGTTCTCTTGGCTCTAGTTCAAAGCATAACTGTAAGTTTCAAGGTCAAACACTGACATCTACACTTCTAACTAAAAGCGCTTGGGTGATTAGGGAGGTATGAGGATGCGGTGTCTGCCAAAAACACTTGTCATTCTTCGTTTATCATGGGAGTGATTGTTTGCCACCAGCTCCGAGAGAAGGTGTTGTTCCCCTCCCCTGTTCCTTATTTAGGGAACCTGGAGTAAAATACTTTGGGTCTGGGAACCAAAATGTACATGTCAGCTCTTCTCTGCCACACAGCTTCTGTGTATAAAGTGAAGAGTTAGATCCTCACTCAGCTTGTTGTTTGGTTTTTTAAAAAAATATGTTTCTTAAGAAAAATTTCCGTGGAAGAACTGCAGTGAGTAAGTGGATGCTGGTGTTGAATGGGAAGTAGGGTGAGTGTGCAGGGAAATGCTTATAAATATTCAGAGCGCCAAATGGTCAGTTATGATAACGCTCCTGCACAGTGGAAAGCCAAGCACTCAGTGGCCACAGAAGGATTGGCTTCTATTGCCTCTTTTGTTGTTCCTGCCTTTCAGATCAATCCTGTCAATAATTGAATGAATTTTTTAAGTCTGGAAATTGAATAAAACCGCACATGAAGGCATCCTGTGATTTCCTGTGACAGTCTGTCACTAGTGTTTTACCTGACACAAGTCAGTGAATCCTTTAAATGGCTTTTCTTGCAGTTGGAAGGCCACAAATGGTTTTATATGGATGCAAAAAAGCTTGAAATAACTTCTCTATTCTTCTCCCTGTAGGAATTGTAAATGAGTAGTATTCACATCATTCTGCACAGTGCTTTCAAATGATCTTGTCTTTTACATTAATTTAAATCTGAAGTAGATCTGGCAGTGAAATAACTGGATTTATTCCTGTTTAAGGAACAGGAAAACTTGCTTTAATGTCACTTTGGTTTCTTTTCTAGTAAAAGTATTTAGTGGAGCACTCATAAATTGCAAACTTGGCGGGGGGGTGTGTGTATGTATGTTGGGTTTTGTTTTATAGCTCTGAGTTTGATGTCAGAGATAAAAAGCACTTAGAGGTTCAGTTGTAGCTCCAGTCAAGCATTGTAATCCCTGGATGAAATCCATGGCGCTGTCCTATGCAGAAGATTGCATGGGATTATCATAATGGATATTTCTGGCATTATGATCTATTGAATACCATTTTCATTATTAGATCAGGACAGCCTGCTGCTTTGGAGTCAAAGGAACAGTAAGTAAATACATAAATCTTTTTTAAGACGTGTATTTCTTCAGTGACTAATCTCCCATCAAAGACCACAGTCCAGTCACTGGTCTTGAAGCTTTGGAGGCTGAAAGAGCAATATTGTGTTTTACAACGAATGTGTTTTAATCAACACCTGCTGTGTGAAGGGTAAAGTTTAAAACTCTTTAAATGCTTAAGGGGGAATTCTAATATTATTTTAAAATAAATAATAATCTGTGGATTGCTTGTTCATTTGCCCTTTTTGTGAAGCTGTTCTTTAATCAACTTTTTTGGTGCTTCTCTGATCCATTCTCTGACCTCTGTGTGAGTTCTGACTTTGTGCTTGGGACTAGGTGGCTCTGCCTTGGAAGGAGGAGGAATGACCTGAGCTTGCAGCCCTGAGTTCTGCCAGGCTCTGGGTGCATTAATGCCTCCAAGGGTAAGGTCTTTTTAGGCAGAGTTCAGGTGGGATGTTGCAAAAACAATGCAATGCTGGAAAGAAAATTAAACCAAAGCAGCAAAAATGATAAGCAGCTACTGAACAACATAGCTAATGAAAGGTAAAACAAGTGTAAATTGGAATATGTGTTTTATTTTATATTTTTATTTACACGGAGATGTATATATGCAGTGGTAGAGAATGCACCTAGTAGTTTCACAGGGATTTTGAGACATGGTGATTCGGAATATTAGAGTCTATTAATTTAAAATGCTTGAGAGAGAAGTTGAAATACGAATTTACCTTGGGAATGTGATTATTTTACTTGTTCTGCCTATTTCTGGTGCATGGCTCTTTAGACTCTGAGCTGTCAGCACTGCAAATACATTTTGATATTATTGCTCTGTTAATTACAGCACTTGGGTTGTACTGAACTCTCTGGTTATGGTCAGGCACTCCCGTGTCTGCCAGTCCACCTGCTGTGCTGTTTAATGCATCAGCACATCCTGGTGCTCTGGAGATAGAAGTGTTGACAGATGTTTGGCCAAAGGAGGAAAAAAAAAAAGGAGAGGGGGAAGGGTTGGAATTTAACTTGATAATGCTGTTTCTTCATGTACCTTTTAGCCTAAATACTTGAAGTTCTCCCTGGATGAACTAATCCACAAATGAGTCTTGTGGTTTGCTCAGCTGAGGATGAAGAAAAATAGGGTCTGAAATAATTCTACTTGTGTTTTGAGGTATTTTTCCTAGAAAGGGTTGAAGGGGGAAGTGTGTAACCTTTTTTCACAGTATGAGGGAGTGGTTGGTATTCTATAAAATTAAACAAGGCATAAATTTTCTTCTCTCTAATACTAATTACAGACAAACCTTATCAAACAGCAAACATGGGCTTTACTGTGTTCTTTTATATTTCACACTTCAATGATACATTATAGCCAGTTTTAACAGAGGATTTTTTTTTTTAGAGCTATGTTGTGGTGAAAATTCCTTTTTATACCCATCACATGGTCTGAAGTGACTTTTTTATTTCTGCATAGTCATGGTACTGTATTGAAATGCAACATAGGGGGAAAAATGACATTTCAATAAGCACAGTGTCTTTTTGTTATCTGATCTGAACAAACTGGTGTGCTCATCAAGGCCCTCATCAATTTTAATAAGCTATCAGCTCCACAAGTCTTCAGGAAAGCACTGGATGGTGGAAGGGGGGCATTTTGGAGAAGAGAGCTGCAAATGCAATCAATAAACAAAACTGAGGGGAAATACAAGGCTTATATGGTGATACAGCAGGTGGCTTGCAAATTGTTTCAGAAAAAAAAAATAAAATAACTCTGTCTTCTGGGTTACCTTGCCAGAAGCAGAAGTTTGAGGCAATTTTGGGGATTCCTGGGCAAGAATTTGGTCACTTATGTACACATTTCCATGCTGAGTGAGCTAGTTGTAGCTGTGATCATATTCCAACTTTGGCTTCATTCACCTTTGGACCCCCAGCCTGCCTTGGGTGCTTCTACTCCTACACAGCCAAGAGCTTGGATTTCTATCCACAAACCCACAGGGACAAATTCTTTAAGCCTAAATACTTATGCTTGTACACACATGCTCATCTCTCCTACAAAAAACAAACCACCAGGTGCATATCTGCAGATGTTTGTGTTTTTAATTGTGCATCTTCGGTTAAAGTACGGAGCAAGTAATGCTAACCTGCCTATTTTTTCCACTTTACTGTTTGTCTGTGTATATCTATTAGTTATAGAAAAGGAAAATTACTGATGTAGTGATGCTATCTTAATTCATCACATTGCTGGTACTGCCCCATGGTAGTAAAATTTGTGTTCTTTCAGTAAAATTGGTTAAAGAGTGCTGAAATCCTTCTGTCTAAACTACCAGCAGCAAATGCTGCTGGTGTTCAGATTTTTAGTGGAATCAATGTTGGTGGCAACTTAACCCTGTGAAACAGAGGAGTTCTTTCTCTTGGAGAGAAAACTCTGTGACCACTTTAGTCAAGGCTGAGTTGAACCGAGCAGATATTGTTGGGGTCAGGACAGAGTTTTGTCTCTAAGTGACAACAGAATTCTGGTCTTTGGTTCATTGATTAATTGATTTTCCAGATGAAAAATAAGGCTGGTTTAGCTAAAAGATTAGTAATGAACACCTGTGCAATATGTGGGATGCTGTTACATGTTATTTTGTGCATCTGTGTCAGCAGAAAATGAGGAATGAGCTCTGAGTGTTCATATTATTAGTAATAAAATGCAGTGTGTTTGATGTACTTGTCTTCTAATACTGGAATACTTGTGTTTAAATTGGAGATCTTGCAGCTGATTTTGCTGAACTGATCTACCAGAGTGGGGTTTTTTCTCATGTATCCCATCTAATTTCTTATGTGATTTGAAAGCTCAGCTCACCTGTTCAAGGGAGAGTTGCTGGTTGTCAATCAATCAACTTCCATAACTGATCTATAGGATCATGGATATCCTGCTCTTCCTTGAGATCAGTGCTCATCCAGAGCATGGATGTCATTCATATACATATATATATATATATATATATATATATGTATATGTATATATGTATATATATATAATATACTGGCTTTTCTGATATCTTAATCCTCTCTGATTTGGGGTTATTCCGAAAAGTAACTGCAGTAGTAACAAAGGGTAGTGGTGAATTTTTAATACATTTCTGTCAATGAAACATCTTTTTATGCTGAAAAAATCTTGTTTGGATAGTAATGTTATTGCAATGTTTTCATGCTGTAATAATTTGTTTCTGCTGATATACATCATATGATTCAATTATTCCAGTTAATGGTCCATTTAGAGCTTTCTTCATCTGCTTGATTTTTCTGTCCTTTTCCCCAGCTTGGTTTTGTAATGGATGGGTCTGCAACAGCTCAAAGGAAATGCTTCAGTTTATGAAGTCCTCTGTTGCAGGAAACATAAGTAAAGTGCTGGAAACACTTACTTATAATAAACAGTTCCAAGGTGCTGAGGAGGATGGGTGACAATTCAAACAATTAAGTTTAGAGAGAGCCGAAGATCCAAAGTGCCCCCTTGCTTAAACCCAAAATCTTGGTGCTGAAGTACGTAGTTGTTCAAAAACTCATTTTACAGAAATGTAAATAAAAGTAAGGCCAAAACTGGTATTAGTGTGATCTTCACTAAATTAGCCTGTTGTCCTTTCTTAAAGGCTAATGCATTTCACATTTTACTTTTTCTTGAGCAATTTGTCAGTTATGCCAGCAGAATTCAATAGAAGAGAAACAGGCTTGTAAACACAATAAACCCACTGGATACTCTGCAGTGCCCAGTTAATCTTTCAGCTGTCTTAATTCTCCTGAATGTTTGGAAACACAATGAAAATAATTCTCCATTTACATTTGAACTCTCACTTTGCATTTTGTCAGGCTGAGCTTTTCAAGTCAATGTATGTGGTCCTTATTTATAAACATTTCCCAGTGTTGGAGGCTCAGTATTTTGCAAACTTGACATTAAGGAAAACCTCTCTCCCTAAGGTTTTGCCCTACCAATAGACAGGAGAAGGAAGTGTCCATTTGCACATGTTGAACTATGAGAATTCAGACTGATGAAGAAAAGGATAAAACCAGTAATTTCTGGTGCTCTTCTTGTTTTAATGGGATTGGTTTACGTGGTATTCTGAACTTAAGTGCCTAAAATGACATTTGATTTAATCCAAATAAGCCTGAGGCAGCTGTAAATCCAGGACACTGGTGGCTTTGTGCTTTCTTTACTTACAAATTGGGGCCAAAGTATTCCAACAGAACTCTTGATTCTTTTCTGTACAGAAGAGCAGCTACAGTTAAAAAACAAACAAAAACAAAAAAATCCCTCACAAATATGTGTATATATAAATAGATAAAATTGATGGACCTTGTTGAGAGCGTAGTCAATTTAAGGGTTCCAAGTTGTGGATTTTTTATGGAATACCAGGTTGGAAGGTACCTGAAGGATCACCTTGCAACCACATGAGTGAGGAGGGCCTGTGAAGTGGAGTTGCCTTGTTTGCATCACAAGATTTGTCCCAACAAGAAAAAAGGTTTGTTCCTTTTCCCCAACACATCCAGATTTGCCCTTGGCCTTGGGTCACAAGCCAGGCAGGATGTGTGAGCTCAGCCTGGTCCTTGGGAAGGCTTTGGATGCAGCAGGTGACCTGGCGAGCTTGGCAAGGCAGTGAGGAGAGGCCAGCGATGGGCAGGGCACAGCTGAGGTGGTTTTTGTCAACCCCTAATTCAAGTGTCTGCCTGCGGCGTGCCAGCATAGTGGCTGCACTTCTGTGAGCTTGGGAGATGTGGGATAGAATTAATAGCATGGCAGTGACTTCTGAGGAAAGGAAATGATGTGACTACTGTGCTCTTTGGGAGGGGACACTAAGAATTAAATTGAATTCTGAGCTATAAAATCCTTTATTAAAACCTACTTGTTACGTGATATTTGCAGGTGAATACCCCTTAGAATTGTAAATTTCCTCCTCCTCATCTGCTCAAAACCTGTTCCCTAATGCTGTGATTCCTAGTCCAGCTGATGCTCTGTGAGGAGCTCCGCTGTGGGGCAGTGATTTGGATTGGCTTTTGCTGTGATTTCAAGTGAAGTGTTTCTCTGAAATTGCCCCTCAGCAGAGCCAGAGTGCTGAGCTGCAACCTGGGAGCATCTTAAAATCAGCTCTCAGGGATTGTTTGGTGCTCATTGTGTGACTTTGACCCAGACACTCAGAGGTCAGCTGCACACCTGAGCACTTGTCAGTCTTTTTCTGGTTGTTTAATTATTACACCTGGACCATCTCTTTCTTAAAACCTGCTTGATGTTCACATCATGTTGTACTTGACCTGCTTCAAGTCTGAACTGAGCAAAATGCCAGAGCAATCTGTCATGAGGCTGCATTTGGCTCTCCCTGTCCAAAAATTAAAAAGCCTTGACATAAGCAACAACAACAACAACAAAAAAGTGCTTAAACAATTCCTGTAGTTATTGTGTAGTGAAACTAAAATGCTTGAGATGATGAAGAGTGTTAGTGGTAGAATCCTGGGATAGGGACAAAGAATTGAAGCCAAATAAACATTTCAGAGCAGCTTTTCAGCTTGTGGGTGTAGATTTATAACAACTGATAAATTTGCTGTGGGGCTGTGCAAGATGAAAGTAAAAGTTGTTTATGATATTTTGGGGATGAGAGGAAAGGAACACTACAAAAGACGTAATCTGCTTGTCCCTTTCTTCAGTGTTTATAACATCACAGTCCACGTTGGATACTTCTGTTGCTTTAATTTCTGTCCCAATCTGGAGTCTGTTGCTTGGGACCTGGAGAATAAAGAAGAAAATATAACTCTGTTTATGCTGGGGCTTATACATTAAAAAGATAAGCATGCAAAGGCATAATTATCTATTATTTTTTTAATCCTGTATAGCTCTGGATTTTTTTTTTCTGATTAATTCCAAGATGACAGTGAATAATTTTTCTTCTAATATTTACATTTTACTGTTTGTGAATAAAGCACATTGCTATTGGAGCTGAAGGACAAGAGTTGAATATTGGCAGACAGTTAAAGTAGGGAATTAGGTCAGTTTTGCTTCATATTCCTCAAAATTTGGGTTTTTGATGTTTTACTGGAATTTAGTAGAAGTCAGTTTCTTGTTTGTTTTGTTTAAATGACTGCTCAGTACTCCAGGCACCCCTGATTCATGTCAGGTAAAAGCAAAAGCGGTATTTCGAGCTGCTTTTAGGGAGTTCACTCATCCTGATCTTTGATTCCTCCTACAAATAGTTGTCAGGTTCCTTTTTATTTCTTTTCCCAGTTTTTGTGCAATTTCCTGAGATAACACCACAGGCCTAACCAAAACCTTAGGGATGGGTGTTCATTGTAATAATATGAGATAACATATAATGAAATGTATTTCCTCTGTGGGGGTAGATGTAAGTTCTCTTTAATTGCACATTGAATTTCTGCTCTTTGGTTGAATGTTATCTTCATTCCAGCCCCCCCACCCGCTTTTGTGCTCAGCTTGCGCTGGTGACTTTGTTTAGTCTAGAGATCATAAAAATTTCTCACAGGCTGCACTGATACAGTTTTATTACGATCTTAGTGTGGTTTCTGGTGCTTCTAAGCTGTTATATCAATTTTATAATGCATCTGTGGATATTTGTGCTGCAGGGACAGTTGGACTTAGGGGAGGGAAGAAGGTGAAAAATCATAATGATAGTGAATAATTCATAAACTGTCTTTAATAAACTGTCTCATTCTGTTGTTAATGTATAAAGACTTTTAAAGCTTTTTTGCCCCACAGGAAGTGTTATGAAAATTCCTATTATGCTTTGTCAGCATATGTTGAAACTTTGGTTTGAATGAGTATCATCTTTGGTCAAACCTGAATGAAGATCAGGAGATGAGTCAGAATTGTTGTCAATGACTTGTTACTGAAAGAAGCTCAGAGTCCATGCGGGAAGTGCTGCTTACCTCGAGGTTTAACCTTGCTGCACCCGAAGAAATAATTTCCACTTGACTTAATAGGTGCTTGATCAGTTTTTGCTTATCAGAAAAGACTGGATTCTTTTTGAAGCAATTGCCTGGGTTCAGAATGGCCTGGATTGAGGCCACATGTTTGTCTGAGGTGGTTTTGTTTTAGTACTTTGTAATAAACTTAAGGGATTTGCACCTTGAGGTGGGAGAAGCTTTCGCTTTGGTGACCATTCCTTCCATGGAAAACCTGAATGGGGGGATTTAAAGCATCCGTGCCCTGAGGTAGTTTTGTAGCTATGCTGGTGAGTGCCGTGGGGTGTGTTTTTGTTAATATTATTCCTTTGGAAAAGTGCGTCCATCCTCCAGCTCCCTTCTCTAAGGTCAATGCCAGATGCAGAGTCTCTTATTAAAGGCACTCAGGGAAGACTCATGCTCAACATTTCTCCATGGAAAGCAACCTTGGAATTGTTTCTGGCACTTTTTCCCTGTGTGTGTAATTGTATGGCTCATGTTTTTGTAGCAGACATGTGGAAATGCAGCTTTCACTGTAAGTTATTTTGTGGGATGATGTATGTGCTACACATCCATAAATTTGGGGAAGGGGCTGTCTTGCGTTGTTTTCAAACAGTTGAGGTGACCTGTAACGTGCTGGAATTGACTGATAAAACTCTGTGTATTTTCTTGTACCTTCACAGCAGTTTTGAATATTCAAAATTCTGTTATCGTGTGATGATGTATACGCAAGGCTGTGTAATTGTGGTTTTTCACGTTCACTGCAAAAGGCCAGAGCTCCCCTAAGGCAAGTACAATTTATAAATGAAAATGAATATAGTTTATTAGCATGCAGGTAACCCTTTCCACACAGCCAAGACTTAGATAATTCCTAATTTATGGCAGAAGATCCCGAGCTGGCGCAGGGCATTTGGCGTTGCACCATCTGCAAAGCCTGCACTCCAATTTTCTACTGTTGCCATGGGCTGCAGACTCAGACAGGAAATCATGGTAGGATGGGAAAGGGTCCAAAATACACACAGCCGGTATAAGGTTTGCAGTTAAAAGAGTTTCAGAGAACAGGCTATCTGTTCTGCTCACCAGGCAGGGCGAAGTAAAGCTGCCTTGTGTGTGTGTGCCCGCGTGCTTTAAATGTCTTTTTATATTTTATACGCTCATTTTTTTAAAAGCTTGAATTTTTTCCACATAAAGTAACCTGCATAACTTCAAATGATCCATTTATATATGAGGGGCCTGATTCAGCCCTCGTTTAATTGGTAGTGCTGGGCTGAAAGCAGAGGAGGAAGGAGTAACCACATGGAGCTTGGGGCACATCAGGCAGAGCAGCAGCTCCTGCCTCCCCTTCCCACCGACTTATTTTGGGGGTTTAGTTCTATTTTCAGGGATCAAGGCCCTGCTTCTGTGCACTATAGAGTGTGGCTATGGGAGGCTGTTGTGTGTATGGCCCTTGAAGTGACAGGGATGCAGAAGGTGTTTGGTTAGTGGAGCTGGGTTGCTTTCTAGCCCTCAGTAGATCACAGGGTCAGAGTTATTAATGCATTTTCCTTGAGCTGTAGGTTAAAATAGGGAATACTGGAGTGACTTGCTTTGGAGAGCAAACAGTTTCCTTATCTGCCTGTGAGAGATAAGCACAATAATCTGTGTGTAATGAACTGCACAGTCTGCCGAGCTTCCAGTGTGTCTGAAGAGTAGTATAGGACTGGTCAGCTTATGCTGCCTTGACAGATGAGGAGAGAGGATAATTTCTCCAGCAGTTCCTAATTTAATTTTAGTAAAGGAGCTGCTCCTTAACTAAAATTTGCTGCAAATCCACACTGAGCATCATGCTTAGGAGGCATTCTGGACAGACAGAACAGGAGCTCAGCAAACTTCTTGTGGTGAAAACATGCTTTAAAACTTTCTCTCCCAGGCCCATCTGTGGTTTTTAATTCTGACTGAAAGGAGTCATATAAGAGGATGGTCTGTCCTCCAGGCATTTTCCAGTTTGGCTTGTGTATCTAGTGCCTTTCCAGCTGCTTGTAAGAGTGGAACTGTGAACAGGAGTAAGGTGAGGTCTGTGTGTTACACTGCCAGAGATTGCTGGATGCACTGGTGATGTATCTCTTAAGAATGAGACTCGAGCTACCAATTAATCTCATTAGAAATTAAAAACTTCGGTAGGGTGTAACCCTGGGGCCTGGGATCAGCGACTGAGGCAGTTTATTTCCTGACTCTATATCTTCCAGTAACTGCTGCCTTTTTATGTGCAATATATTGTCAGAAAGATTTGCTGCTTTTCCTTTTTGATTTTATTTAAATCTGACGGGAGATAATGTTCAAATGGCATACTGTCTCAGCCAAGCCATCTGCCTGAGCCCTCAGCAGCACATTGTATTCCTGAAAGAAGCATTCTAGTGAAACATCCTAATTCTGAAAAGTTTGAGCTGATTCTACATTAAAAGAAGTGATCCAAAAAGCTGCTGGTGATTTACATGTGAACACTGCCAAGTATTTCTCTGAGAGTGCATAACAAAGGAGTGCTCAAGTGGTTGAGTAAGGCTGATTGGAACAATCTGTTGTGGGCTACAGCTCTTTCTGATACTCCACAATGGTGAGAAGCTACTGTCACTTATATTTTCAATCTGAATTTTGCTTAGAGATATGAGATCTTTTGTTGTCAGGTCCCTTGAGCCAGTTGTTGGGGGGTGGGGGGGAGACGACGACAATACTTCTTGCTTTAAAATATTCATGGAGCTTGCATGGGCTGGCTTCAGCTGACTTTGTCACCCAGAGTGATTTCTAGAAGACAACAGCGAAGTTGTATTTGATTCTTCTTAATTAGGGCTTGATAAACACATTCTAATTTGACTTCTGGGTCTGAATATGGATCTCTATTAATAATCTTAGCTGTTACGGAGGAGTTTGCTCAGGGAATAGCTGGAAAAATGTATAGTATTTATTGTGCGGGACTGGTTCATCTGAGGACACTTCTGTTGTTCAGGGACGGCAGGTTATTTTCTGGGCTTGTTCTGTGATGAACAGCACGAGCTTTAAGGAGACTCTTGTGGGAGTGATTTCTTCTACTTTTTTTGTGATTTGCTGTTGAAATGAGGCAGGTCATAGAAAGCAGCTGCATATTTTGGAACAAAATCAGCATAACACATTGAAGAACCCATTAATCACTTAGCTCGACCTTCATTTATTATTTAAAAAAACCTTATTGTATCTCTTGTATGTTTTGAAATGCCAGGGATCTTAAGACATGTTGTATATTCAGATCTACAGGTTGAGAGCATCAAATAGCGGTATAATAGGGAGTAAAACCAAAAGAGCTTCCTGTTGAAGTAGTGTCTCTCCTTTTACCCATTTTTAGGAGTGGGAGGTGGCTTATAAATACCTGCACAAAGAGCTGCTCTGAGCTCTCTGCTTGTGAAAATTTTTGTCCTGGGATAGTGGCTTCTTCCCTTTGTTCAGTTTTGCCAAGAGAAAAACCTTCACTTTCCTAAAAGGCTTTAAATACATAAACCAGGTTTTGCATCTTCTCTCCCCTCGAAAATCTCAGTGCCTATTTTACAGCACGACATTTTCTGTAGTTAAACCCCTGAGTTCCTTGGGGATATCTTTCTTATATATCCCCTGTGTAGTCTTAATGCTATGAGAAGAGCTCACTACATTATAATTCTGTTAACTTGTTACAGAGTTGGGTTTTTTTGAGGAGTGCGAGTAAATGGATCAACCATTAAAACATAGATTAGTTTTGAGACAGAGGAAGGGATCAGTAGATTTGGTCAGAAACCTGCTCTGTAATTGTCTTATAATACAATTATCTATTCCTGCAAGCCAAAATGGAATCATAACCATGGGATCAAGCTTCTTTTCAGCCTTTAAGGAGGGTACTCAAGCAGTATTTTCATTTTATTGAGAGGGTACAGTCAGGTTTGTGTGGTCGTTAATATATAGGAGTTCATAAAACTGGCAGCCCTAATTGGATATAAGGGTTAGTAAAGCATGAGGTGAGCTAGAATGAGATCTCTTGGGGTCTGAGTTGTGCCTCCTCTTAAAATACGCATGGCTTGGCACAGTGAGTAGCTGGGGCTGAGAGCAGTGTACTATTAATTTTGTTTGAATAATGGCATTCATGTGCCTATGCTAATGAGTGTGTTCTGCTGCCCGTCCTGCAGATTGTGGACTGGACTCTGAGCTTATTTCACATCTCTAGTGCTTATTTCACATCCTTAATGGCTTCCTTCTGCTACAGAGCTGTCTTGATTCCCAGTGATGTAATGGATCAGAACCTGACCTTGCCGCACTGCTTTCCCCACAACTTTTGTGCAGCAATCACACAGCTGTTCACTGATTTTTTTATTTTTTTTTTCCAATTGGCTTCTTTGGGATACATTATTTTTTGGCCTCAACTTCCTAATGTAAGTCATCAGCCACTCTTTGATAACAAGCATTCAGGCAGTGCAGGCAGTGGTGTTGAAGGCTTTAAGTATTGCTGGAGTGTTTGAGTCTGCTCAAAATGTTGAATGAATATTAGATTTATTTTTATTGGTGAGGAATTATGTGCTTCCTTTGCCCCTCTCTTTTCTTCAGTTTATGACAAGGTAAGACAAAAGCAATATTTAATAATGGAGTGAGGTGTTTCAAATAGAAATATCTCGTAGGCTTTTTTGTCCCAGAAATGTCATGGATATATGCTCTCTTACATGTAGCATTAGTTGAAGTTCAACGTGTTTTAGGGCTTATTTGTGGTTTTAGGGGATTTTTTGAGTATTTTTGATGGATTCATTGTGAAAGTATAATGAACTGATGAATTAAAACCAAGAAGGGGTGGGAGGAGGAAAAATAATTAAGCAAGCTGGAAATCTCAGCTGCAGTGCACCTTAGAATCACTGAAATGCTGGTTAGGATTTGCTCCTGGAGGTTTTTTAGTCCATTTCCACTTCTGATTGAACTCCTGCCAGAACTTGATCAGCTGAGCAATGGCTTTACATCGCTTAATCTTGGAAATACCCCCGTGGTAGATCCCACAGCCTTGCTGAACAACCTGCTCACTTTTTTAGTACAGGAGTTTCTCCTGATACCCAGCATGAGGCTCTTAAGTCACTGTTTGTGCCAGTGCCTATCACGTGCTGCTTCTGAGAAGAATTCTGCTCCATAAATTTTGTAGCCACCTTTCAGATAGTTGTAGGTGCTTTTTTAATTTGCCTTAAGTGTCCTCAAGACCAGACTCTACAAGCCCAGCTCATGTACCCTCACCATTTCCAGGCAGAGACCATCTGGTCTCTGCTGTTTATCCAAGTCCCACTTGAAGTGGGGAGCCTAAACTAGTGTTCCCCACAAACCTGCTGAGGCTGCTCATGAAGGGATTGAGCAAGCTGGACCTCAGGATCAGCTGCTGTTCTCTGATCATTATCATTATGCAGCATTGTGTATTTTGCTCTCATCTCTGCCTCACCTTGAGTGCAGGAGACCTTGCAGTTTGGAAGGTGCTGCTGAGTTATGTGGTTGAGGCTGTGTCTTTGTGAGGTGGAAAAAGAGAATGTAGAATTTTCATTCTGTCAGAGCACAAAACCCTTTGGAGTTTCCATAGAAAAATTACTTCATTTCATGACTGGGGATGCTTGCTGCCACAAGCAGGGGTTGTTTAGTTCCTTTGTACCCATTGGTACAGTCAAAGCTGTTCCTGATGTTTAAAAAAACCAAAATGAAACAAAAATGAAAAAGCCACTGCATCTCCAAACCATCAAAAAACTTCCTGAAAAACCCCAGCAAAATCAAACAAAAATCCTTAAAGTCTTCTGTGTTGCAATTGAATATTATGGGTTTTTTTGCAAACTCACCTGCGTTAGAGCTATTGCAGCGTGTGAGAATATCACTGTTTTCACTGTCCAGACACGAAGGGTTTAAAGTCTGGCTGTGCGTCTGCTTCTGCCAAGATCTGGTCTCAGGTTTCAGTGCTTGTTTTCTTTCTCCTTTTCTTTCCTGTCCCCCCAACCAGAGTTGAAGGCACAACCTGCCTAATGCTTTTAACCTTAGAAGATGGGAAAGATGGTTACAGCAGGCTCTCTTTTGTAATTCTTTATCACCCTTTCTAAATTTGCAGTCGCTTACATGAGTGCTGCCTCCATATACTTGGAGAATTGAGGCACTCTATGCAACTGGAGGAGTGAGAAGCAAATATTTTGGTTTCTCTACCCACTGCATTGTGGGTAGAGCTTTCACAAAAACCAAAGACTCATTCAACATTTCTTTGGAAAAATGTGGCTTGCCCAGGAAAACAGGTAAAGGATTATATTTTAGTCTTACATAACCCTTAGAAACATAACGTCACCACCAAAAATTACATACCAATAATATAAAAGCAAGCAGTTGAAGAGGATTTTGTACCAATGAAAATAGCAATGCTGCTGGTAGTGCAAGTTTGAGTGTAGTCACACTGCTTTTCTTCCAACTTTCATTTATTTTGCTTTAAGGGTTATAAACTTTGGGAGAGAGAGGGGGATGGACACTGAAAGTTTTTCTGCCTTAACTTGTTCAGCTATTGAACAAAGCTCCTAAATCTCGAGCTTTTGAAGTAATTAGTAAAAATAACTGATAAGAGTTGTAACTTCCTTTCCTGTGGAAATGTTGAGCTTGTGCTGAACCCTTCCTTGAAGAGGCTGGATTCCATTAGCCAGCAGTGCCATTCCTGGATGCAGGGTTCCATCAGAAGAAAGGAAAAAGATGGAAAAAAGAGTAGAGACTTCTTTTTGACATAATTAAAAACGCTGGAAAATGTCAGCAGAGATAATGCTGACTAATGAGGGATAGACTGTAAATATTGGTATATCCCAGAAAAACGGTGTCTTCCTGTCTGGAGCAGTGGAGCTACATTGGGTTTGGTAGTAGCAAGTTCCCTACACTCAGATTCATGTCTGTCTTTCTCTAATTGAAGTAACCCCCCTGTGAAATTGCTATCCAGAAATGACTTCACCAATACTGTTTGCTCAAGCTCTTGGCAATCAGTTTTGAATACTTAATGCAGTAGCCAGAAAGCAGCAAAAATCCCCGCATGTGCTAGAAAATGTGGTGAAGTGGTGGTCTTGTCCATTACACCAAAATGCTCTGTAATTCCTCTCTGCTTTTAGCTGAAAAAAGTAATTAAAATGGTATTTTAATGTTGCATTTATTAGATACACCCTGCCATGTGAAATCCAAAGAAATGGCTCTGTATAGATGCTAAAAATGCCAGAGGTTAACTGTGCTTCAACATTTCATATTAATCTGAGTAACTGCAGTGGACTACTTAAATGCAAACATTAGGGGGGAAAAAATCCTGCACTCTTGTTGCCAGTGAGACTTTGAATTTAGGTAGTTTCATGCATGCAGAGGTAGACTTTATTTTTCCTTCATCAGCTAAAATAACAATAAAGCTCAACTTGGTATATTTATTTAATGAAACACAGGATCCCTGCCCTGATGGTTTTAATCAGTCCCCTCGCTATGCAGTAATTAGGAGTTCTCTCCCTTGGTTCTGTTTTTACTTAACTTTCAGAATGTGCAGCCAGTTTAAGTTTTGAGAGATACTTGCAACTAAATGTTGCCTCATTTACATGTAGATTATCCAGAGGGGACCCTTAAACACACATTCACTTTACAGAAATGCAGCCCCTTTCAGACTTTCCTATTCAGGGAGCAACGTTCTCCGGGAAAATGTTATTTTTTGTCAGGAGGGATGTGACCAGCCCTTTGATTCCTAACACACAAGAGGATTCAGAAGCTGGAGGTGGCTCAGAGCCAGGTTTGCCTATGTCCTGATGGCTGCAGCTCTGCTAGTTCAGGAGAGCATCCCTGAGATCAGATTCAGGCTGTGCATCTGTCACAGGCAAGCCCTGTATTAAACACAGGTCCAGAAATGGGTTTTTTCTGACCAGAGCCTGTCACTGCTTCTCATCTTTAATAACTGGCTCCCTTCAAGGGACCTGAGAAATGTTGTATTTGTGCCTCTAAGTGTGCATCTGGGTACCATTTGCTCCTGGCAGCTACGGAATTGCTGGAGACACAAGGAAGTAGAGCAAATATAGAGCATTTAACGCTCTCTAAAACAGCTTCCCTGCATAATGTGTGATGTTAAAATACTAGGTGGCAGTTTGGTCCAGTGTAAAAGTTTTTATTGGTGTGAGTTTGAGCCAGCCACATTATTCAGGAAGCCACTACTGAGCTCTCAAGTCATCTGAAACGTGTGCTAGTAAAACCCTTTTTATAAAGCAATCCAACCCCATGCAAGTTTCCCATGTAACTCCTCATCTATGTCCTGGGATTTAGCTGGTGGGATGTTCAGGCTGCTGGTTTGTACAGGTACTCTTCTTGTAAATCCAGACAGGAGTGAGCTTCTCCCAGTCCCAAGATTCTGGAGCAACCACCTCTGCATTGTGCTGAAAGCTATTAATTAAACTTTTCTGATTGCAGAACCGAGTGTTGTGTCTGTTGTCTTCTCTGCAAGCACAAATATCAAAAAAAACCTTCCCAAAAATGTGACCATTGAAGGGATGACACTGAGACAATAGAACTGGGGTTCAGAATTGCAAAAGGGGAAAGTAAGTTCTCTTTTATAGCTTTTATCTCAGAATAAATTAATCTGAGAATAGATTAATAGGCGATTAAAGAATTTGAGTTGCAAATACAAGTGAGTAGCTGGAGTGATTTGGGGTCAGAGCTGGGACAAGTGTTACAGGAGCATGGCTCCCCAGATGTGGATATACACTTAACTGGTTTCAAAGGTCCTGTGCCACACATATCCCCCTGCTCCCATGCTTGGGAATACTGATAATTGTGAAATGCCCTCATAGCAGAAGTGCAGTGTTAGGATGAAGGTCTCTTGTGTTCTGAAGGCAGTGGGATCTCTTGTTACTTGTCTAAAAGCTATCCTGATTCTTAGCAAAACAGATCTTTCCAGGCTTCTTCACCCACTTCTTTTATCAGGTTTGGCACTTTTCTCTTTCATTCTGTTGTAATTTTTTTTCTTTGCAGCTCATCTGTTTTTAATCACAACAGCTCATGAATTTGGGTACATAGCTTAACCCTGAATTTGAGGGGTTCATCCTTTTATTTTTATCATAAATAACAAACCCAAGAAACTGGCAATGTGCTTTAAACAGTTTCAGTAGGAAAGCTTGTTGTGATGCATTATGAGAAACCGGTTTCACTGGTACCAGTAAGTCTATTAACTGCAGCTTAACTTTAAGCTTACACTTACTGCCCACAAAAATACCACTTAAAGTTTTTAAACACTTAAAGGTAATTTTCTGTTGTGAAGAAGATGTGGACACATAAGTTCTTCTAGAAACAGGGTTGTGGAAGAGCTGTGTGTGAATGCTGTGGTTTGGAAACCAAGCAGGAGGTGGAGATTGCACAACAAACTGCTCAGAATTCTTCCTTCATTCTCCTCATCCAAAAGAAAAATAAAAAAAAAGCCAACCCCCCCCCCGCCCCAATACAAAAACAAAACCAAAACAAAAAATAAAAGGGAAGGATGACCAAGAATGAGAATTACTATGAGCAGGGAACCCAGCACTGAATGGATTTACTGTAATAACAGTATACTGCAGTTAGTTCTGTAGTAGCATCCTGTGAAGAGATGCAGGAGAGTGGAGTACTAGGGGTGTCCCCTGCTTTCCTGAGGGAGCAAATATTATTTCTGCTTTTATGTTGTCTGATTGGCTTGGATACAGTCAAAATATTTGCAAGCCTCTCCAGGTTTGTCCACATTATTTCTGGGGAATGTAGCAGTGGATGGAAGATTGTGGATGAATAAACGTGACAAGGTTGGAAAAATGGGATCTGCATTCACTGGTAGGGTTGTTTTGTGGGAAAACTAATCCCTTTGGAGGAAAAAGGAAAACTGATCCCTTTATGAAAATAAACACATGTATGGGATAGATTTTTCTTGTATTTTGAGTTACCTTTTTATTTTTTCAGCAAGGCCTGACTTTATTTAAGTTGAATATTGACTCTAATTAGTACGGCACCATACCCATTATATTGATGCGGCACTGAAAATTCAATTAACTGTCCAAGGCCACCTTTTAAGTCAGTATTGAAGCTAGGGTTGAATTATGTATATCCTGGCTGGTTTAAGTTTTGAGTTTTTGTGCTCCCTCTTTGTTAAAGTCTAGAGCTTAAGATTCCAGAGGACAAGTTGCACTTGGCAGCAGCAGCAGTTGATGATGGGAATTATTAGCAGCGATTTTATACCATGAGCATCAAGCCTTCAGTGAAAATAACTACAAGACCTTACTGTAGCAAAAATCACTGATGTTTGCAATAAATTCCACAACTGCTTTGAACTGCTTGCTCATCAGATGCTTTCTCTCCAGCCTGGGACAGTCATAAAGAAGAGCAGTGAAAATCTAAGTAGTCAGATAACTCTGGGGATTTCCATTCAGCTCAGTTGTGGCACTGTCAGATGGAAAGTCAGTGTATCATGATGGAATATTCTATGGAATACCCTGTGTACAGACAGCCACATTTGGGTAACATTTCCATGATGTAGAAGAGCAGAGCACTGTGAAACCTCATTACAGAACATGTTGGTGCAGCTCCCTAGCAGCAACTTCCACATATCTGCCTGATGACAAATGCTGGTTCAGCCCAGCAACTTCTGTTTTCTGATAAGCCAAGGTGGTTTCCTTGATGCAAATGATGGGAAGGTCTTTTTCTCTCTCTGAAGGTCAGCCATCTATTTTTGGATTTAGTTTGCATGGCGTTGGTGATGACTGCTGGGTACGTCAGACGCTGTCATCATTCTTTTTTAAAATATTCTCCAGCTGAGCAGAATTAGGGCATACCAGGCACATGAGGAAAGTGTATTTTCCCCTTTCAGCTATATGGAAAAGCTGTGTGGGTTCTCTGGGTGTTTGTGCAGATCCCCAAGTGTTGTAGGCAGCGTAGAGGTGGAGAAGATGACACATAAGAATTTGTGTGCTGCTTCTACCTCACACCCTGCTTACAAAATATTGCAAGGGCTCAAGCCTTATATAATAAGCCTATAAAACCTGCTTTTATAATAAATAACTTGGAATTTTTATTAAGTACTTCTTGTTGGTATATGGTAGGTACTAAATAAGCTTTGTAGTGCTTATTAAGGCAGAAGGTGTTGCAAGTTTAAAACAAAAAGGAAAATGAGAAATGTGTGCAGAAGTGATTTGTTTAAAATGACACCAAAAAGTGGCAAAACTGGAAAGAATCCTTGAATCAGAGTTGATAGTTCGGTGCTACCTAATGGCCAGAAGTGCTGTTAGTTCAGGACTTCTGCGAATTCTTCAGGAATTGAAACAGAGCTGTCCTGAATGTGCTGTGAGGCTGCAGTAGAATTCAGGAGTTTTCAGAGCAACCCCAGGACCGTATGAATTTAAAGCCCACAAACATTGGAGGAGGGGACATGACACAGCAAAGCATCTTCAGCATGCCGTTCCTTCCCCTGGCAAGAAATGGGATGCTTTCTTCCTGGAATTCCTTTTGATATTGAGAAGTTATCAGACGGTGGTCTGCTTGAGACTTAGTGGACAAAAGGTTGTGCTATGCTTAGGCCATGGAGTGTTGACTGTTCATTTTCAGCAATTACTCTGGTTAGAGGCTTTGCAGGAAATTTTGCTGGAGAGAGATGCTCCTGCAGCAAGTGGAGAATGGGAGCTGCCTTCTCAGATTGAGCCAACTCTCAGTGCGTTGCATCACACATGATTTGATTACAGAATGTCTTTCCATGTTGAAAGTGAAATCTCAGTCTGTTTCCATTTGGTCCTTCCCAGGAGGAGTTTTTATTTCTTCTACAGCTGTCTGGTAGATGCTGAAGGTGAAGGAGGGGGTGGGTGCATCTGCTACTACATTTTTCTTTATGGCAGCTGTGTAGAGAGTTCGTTATTGTCTATTTTACAAAACTTTACCAAAAAAATAATCAATCCCTCATTGTTTTTATGGCTTCTTTTAGAACTGCAACTCAATTCAGTGTTACATTAAATAAGAACTGGTTTAGCACAGATACAAGCAGCTTCTGTCATGAATCAGCTAAGACTATGATTTCTTTTTTTAATTGCAAATAGAAAATTCCAAAGGCCTGAGGAAGTTCACTAGCATAACTTAAATATAAAACAAAAAGTTGTGATTTATTGCTTTCAGATCAGGCTCTGACTTTACCAAATGGATCTGGTGTTCATCTGAGCTCCAGTTGTGTATCTGAAATGAGCATCTGGGCTCCTATCTCTTATCTACAAAGAAACCTGTTTTAAACAATGGCCCTTCAGACCAATAAAAATTAGTTACTCAGTAAACTTGGTTATTTAAGGTAAAATCAAGTTCTGCATGGAAATTTAGGCTGGTTCCATTAATGTGTGTCACCATAAATTTATCTGGCTGAGTAAATTTGTAACAACAGTCCTAAATTAGACATAAAGAACAGCTTTTACATAAGTCATATTAAACCTCTGGAAATGTTATTGATTTATGAGCGGCTGAATTTCCTGGTTGCTAAATTTGTTCTAAAATGTCTCTTCCTCTGGAGAAAAATAATTTTCAAGTGTTGGTTTTGCTGGTTCTGCATAAGCTGTGGGCTGGATTCATCCTGATGTGCCTTGCTGAGCTGGTCTAACACCTTCTGGTGTTCCTACCACAAGGCAGGACAGGACTTGAGTGCAGATCTCTCCACCTCCTCCCCAGCCTGCCCAGTTACCTGGGCACCCAAATGCTCTTCCAAAGGGAACGGGAGTTTCCAGTAGAGTCACAGCAGCACAGTTGGGAAAGTGGGACTGCAGGGAATCCGTGGAATGGTGTTGGTTTGGAGCTTGGGGCACGACTGATGGGTGAGGACCAAGACTGATGGGTGAGGACCAAGTGCGGCCATGCCAGCATCCCAGGATGTGGGTGACAGCAGAGATAGGCGCAGCATTCCATGTCTGTGGATAGGATTTTGACAATAAGATCTGTAGCTCATCTTCTACAAGGCAGCGAGATGTTCATGGAAGTATTTTTCAAGCAGATCCCAGTAAATAATATAAATATCTCAATGAAAGCTAATTGTCCCTTATGGGGGAGAAGTTTCATTTTCATCACTGCAAATTGAAACCATGTTGGAGGTGACTGCTTGCTACAGAGGCCAGACTTGGCTCTGAGAACTGAGCTCATCGTTTCCCAGGAAAGGCTTTGGAGCGCAAATCCTGCCCTTCCAGCATGGGGGGCAGCTGCATCGAGCTGTGTTTGTGCTGTTGATGGGTTGGGATCCCAAAGCAAGCAGCACCTGTGTTTAGGTGCAGCAGGAGAGGACTTGGTAAATAGGATCTCATCCTCCTTGTGCCCCCAGATCCAGACTGTTGTGGTCTTTTAATTGGTATCTTCCTGTTGAATATTTTCCTCAGTGAAAATTTCTGGTGTGATTTTTTTTCATTGGCTAGAAATTGAAGTAAAATAACAGAAAAGTGCAAAAGACATGATCTGTGCCCAGTGTGCGAAGGAGCAGGGCTGTTAAAAGAAGAGCTCATCATTGCTTTAAAGTGATTTTTCAAAGTGGAAATGCTCCTGAAACAGAAACCTGAAGAGTAGGTGCTGGTGGAAGTAAAACTGAGCAGAGCGCTTGCACTAAAGCAAGTTAACTGCACCATCCAGTTAAATTCTGCTTTGAAATTCATGAGCTCTGAGCTTTGTTCTTGTAACTTGAACTGGGTTGTATTTTTGGAAGAATATTCACTAAAATGAATTTCTTGGTTGAGAGTTTTTTCAGGTGTTGATTTCAATGCAAAATAACCAGTGGTAAACATTTGATAAGGCTTTCTTAAAACTGAATAAATGGAGTTGCTCTATATTTGTCAGGGTTGGTCCTACAAAGAAAACAGCACCCAGAAAATTGTCCCCAGTTATGCCATGGCTGGATGATGAATACTGAAGCTTACACGCTGTACATCCCGGAATATAACAACTCTGCAGTTGAGGGGGAAAAAGAATATGATCTTTCAGAATATGCTTCATGCCAATGAACAAAGAGAGAAGATCAAAGCCAACCAATCAACCCCATTTTTTTGTTTTATTGAATTGATTTCTAAAGGCCCCGTTACTATAGTAACTCCAGGAAGTCTTTTAATTACAAAATTTGTAAAAACCCTTTAATTATTCAGAACTGCTTGGAGAGGGGGAAGGAACAGTGGCACAAATGCTTTTTAAAAAGATGTAGAAAATTTGCAAACAAAGCTTGACAGACTTCCCGCAAAGCACATCAGGGGCTGACACACCATCAGCACAAACACACTGACTTCAAGTTCTCAGCAAACAGTCCCCTGTGAGAGGGTTCCCCTTTGGCTAAAGAGAGACCAAAAAAATCCCCATCCCTGTCCAAATCAAGCACTTCCCTCTGCACAGATACAGATGGTAGAGCTTATTCTTTCTCTACTCTAAGTTCAATTACAGTGTATCTGAGTGTAGCCCTCGTGTTATCACATTAATTAGCAGTTTAGGGAACTGCTCACTCCTGGGAGGTGGAATTCCAGTGGAATACCAGTGTGTGTTGCAGGTACTAAGCTCTATCAAAGAGGAATCATTTAGCAGTAACAAGCACCTTTCAAATAATAATTGCATTTAAAATAGATGCTGTCATCTTTTATCATCAGGTACATTTCCAGAATGGATTTATACTCCAAACAGACTTATATTTATGGTAGCAGAGTAGAACTGGAGACATCATGTGAGCAATTTTGAAATGCCATCTCTTGACTTTAATCCATGCTGAGCTAATGTATTTGGCAGAGCTGCTGGAGCTGTGGAAGTCACTGACACCCCTCAGGAATGCAGTAGCAAAATCTGGGTTCTGAATCTAATCTCTGGATTGAATTTGAGTTTTAGCCCAAACCTAAGTGGCTTTCCCTGTACTAAACTACTCCACTTGCTTGGCTGTGTTGGAAACAGTCTGCTTCTCTTGGAACCTCTTGCTTTGCAGTTTTCATTTTTATTCATTTTTCTGCTTACATGCTCCACATTTGCCCTCTGTATGTCAAAACCTGTTTGCTTCTATGGCGTGGCCAGGGTTTAGTCCTACATTTCATGTTGCCTGTTTATTTCTGCAAGACTTGGACCCTCTGAAGTAATGGGAGTTATAGCAATATGGGCCAAGAAATCTGGATTGTGTTAAATCTACTGTGCAAGTGCAAGGGGGAAAGAAAAAGATTTAAAATAATCCATCATAGATTCTTATGATGGTTTGGGTTGGAAGGGGCCTTAAAGACCATCTTGCTCCCAACCCTCTGCCATGGGCAGGGACACCTTGCACTAGACCAGCTTGATTTTTTTCATTCTTGAAGAAACTAGTTAGTGTCCAGTGTTGGAAATAATAGCAATAAGGATTTGCTATTCTGTATAAAGTAATGATGGGTGTGGATACCATTCTGACCTTGGTAATTAGCAGTTCTCTCTCAGCCTCTTCATTAACCCCTGGTGGCAGTACTGTGGTTTGAAGTGCATATGTGGTTGTAAGGCATGACTGTGTTCGAAGCAGGTTTGGTGAGGTTTGTTTTCATCCTTGGAAAGGTATCCCTAATATCTGCTGCATGTAAGGATGCAGGTTTTGAGCAGAGGCATCCCAGGAGCTCAGTGGGAGATGTAGTTGAACTTTCTTTGCAAGCAGCAAGTGCTCTGAAGGTCTGGGAACAACTCCCCTTCAGCCAGTTATGTTAATGAAAATAAAATATTTTGTGAATCTTCTGGAATCTGTTACATTACATTTGTCCTTGCTTCTAAAACAAACAAGCAAAAGGAACTTACTGCTACTGTGGGAGTGTTACTGCTTTTTACTTTCCTACTGGTATAGCTCCTAGTGCTACAAGGACATCCTGTATCTGTTATTTACTGAGCATGGGTTTATATAAAACAGAACAATAATGGGTGTTTGTTCACCCCCCTTGGGGTGGTTTGGTGTGAGCTGCATTACTTGGCCGGAGTGAAAATGCACCACAAGTATTTGAAAAGGTTCCCCCAAGACTACTGTGTTTACACAGTGTCAGCAGGTTGCAAAATTATTCCCCTGAGATGCTTTCACAAACACCACCCTGGTAGTGAATGCTTTTTCACATTTTTTGAACTCTGGGATTATGTAAATCCAAGGAATTGTGGTTAACAAAGCTTCAGTGTTGTTGAATTCCTGGGAAGGAATTTGTTTCTCTTTAACATCTTGCATTCTGTGTAATTTGTGAATAGGCTGAGTGTGGAGAAAATGGGAACTTCTTTTACCTGAGGAATAATCTATGCGCGTAAGAGGAATCATACTGTGCTCAGTTCTGGGCCCTTCCATTCAGGAAGGACATGGAGGAGCTGGAGTGAGTCCAGAGAAGGGAATGGAGCTGGGAAAGGGTCTGGAATGGCTGGCTCAGCCTGGAGAAAAGGGGGCTCAGGGGGACCTTCCGAATCTGCACAACTCCCTGACAGGAGAGTGCAGGCAGCCAGGTCAGGCTCTGCTCCCGGGGAACAGGGACAGGACAAGGGGAAAGGGCCTCAGGCTGTACCAAGAGGTTTAGTTTAGATATTCTGAAATACATTTTCATGGACTTAATCCTTTATTGGCTTGCAAAAGGTTATTTCTCAGTTTGTGAGGTGAGCTAATGCTAAAGACTTTCAGGACCTAGAATTGTGAGAAGCCCTTTTGTCTTTAAAAATAGCTTTCAGAACAATTTACAAAAACAAAAAAAGGAAAAAACCCAAACTCTGGAGTTTTGGGATGAGGACTGTAATGTGGATGTTCGTGTGATGCAAGAAAAGAACAAATGTCTTGTATCAATATATCAAGAAAATTGGAAAACACTTTCCTTGAATGATAACTTTTAATGGTTAAAAGTAGCAAGTCTGTTGTGTCTTAATAGCACAGCCTCCTTAAGGTTCAAAACTGCCACAGATGATGAAGTTTCCATTAAAGGATAATAAAGTCTCTCTGTCAATGTGACAAAAGAACTCCCTTATCTCTTTGGAATAAGAATGCTCTTTGAAGAGTGTCATAAAAGGCTGCGCTACGAAATAAGTCTGGTGGATGGTTATTTTGAATTTCTATAAAGTGCATCAACCCAAGGGCTAAAGGGATTATCTAGTAAGTGCCAAAATGTGAAAGATGAATGCTTTCCTTCTGTGCAGTGAATGACGTCCCTTTAGAAAGCACAGGTATGATTTGTTCTTGTCTCATTGGGAATGATTCCTTGAAATTAGCAGAGCCTCTCGCATCCAAGGGATACAGCTAAAGTGTAGCTAATTCAGCTTATCTTGAATGTAGATCTGGAGCATAAATAAATAACCATAATCCTGATCCAGCACATTTATCCATCTCTGCCATAGGAATCCCTACATTCTTTTAGCTTTCCTTATACCTTCAGGTGAATTATAGCGACCAGGAAGAGGCATTTTCCACACATGAATTGGCTTAAGAATTGCTCTCCCTGACCTAACTAATTGTTTGCAAGTCTGAAATCAGAGGTAGGTTGGATCTGATGAGTTCATACTTAATGTTTATACATCATTTTTTATTATTTTATTCATAAGCTATTGAATTACTCAAAGGCAATGGGAATGAGGCTGAGGAGAGAGTGCATTTTACACACTATTGGCCACACACACAAAAGTTATTCTTTAAATTTTTAACTAGCAAAGAAGAAACTGTGTCCATTTCATCACATTCTTTGTGTGCAGAAAGCCCTTTAAGAAGGAACAAATCTGGAAATAATTGCCACAGCACTGTTCTTTTATGATGGATATGTCTCTGAAATAAAAGCAGTGTGAAATTTATTCACCAAAATTCAAGTTATTAAAACCTCTGAATGGTTTTGGTGCTTTTTTTCATTCATTAAATGCCAGGACTCTGAGGAAAAAATAAAGGGATGTAGGTGAAAGCTATGAATTCAGATTTCCAAGCCCCTATCATTCCCAATTAGGTTTGGCAAATGGCAGAACAAATTAATGATGCCAAATTATCCTTCAGTGCAGTGTATGATAGCTTAACTCTTTTAGCTGTTCCAGAGTTGTAAATGATGAAACTGATAACACACTAATGGGATCCTTTCAGGCTGCTCGTTTATATTAATGAGTTTTAGTCATCTAAGGCAAACTGATAACCACTGATTAATAGCTCAGCAACTTCCAGACTGGCATCAAAGCCTGATCTCTTTTTTTTCCCCTCCTCTTTTTATTTTTTTAACTCTTTGATGGGTGAGGAGTTAAAACAGTTAACAATTAACTCTGAGCTTAATTGAAATCCAGATGTAAAATTTTTGATGGAAGTTAATTTAATTCTGGTCTCTATGCTTATAGCTGATTTCAATCTGATTTTTTTAAGTAGGTTTGAACTTGAAAACCAAAAGTGTGATTTGTTTCACAATTTAAAAAAGAAAAATATTTCTTGACATGTGCAGTCTGCTGAAAAAGGCTTGTTATACACTGGACAAAGATAAGTTATCACAGAAGCGTCAAATCGCTGCCAGCAAAAGCAACTAAACCACTCAGAAATCCTCAAAATTACCAAGAAGAGACAAACTGCTCAAATCTTTAAGTTGTTTTTAATTTATATATGAGTGTATAAATATATATGTGTATATATATGAAGAACAGACACGTTTTCTGGACACTGTCATGGTGAGACCAGAGTGAGAGTTCAGAAGTTAAATAACTCTCAGTTAGTTAAGAAAACAGGTTGGAGAGTTTGGAAGAAAAGTTACGGAGAGTGAAATAACAATCCTGGATGTAGGATTGACCAAAACTCTTGGAACAGTGAATGTAAGACATTGTATTAATAAGAGATCATATTACTGTGGGTTTTGCTTACACAAATACCTCCCTGACACTTTCAAACTTTCCATTTCTGGAGAAGAGGTTTTCAAAGCCAAGGATACAATGATTTTGAGGAGTGTTCGTGTGATTATTGTCACAAACGCTCTGCACTTTCCCTGGCCTGCTCACTAAAAATTACATCAAGCAGCTGAAGTTCTTGCCCTGACATTGATAATCCAGGTCAGCTTCTGCTTTTCAAACAACTGCCTTCATTATTTTCTAGGAAGAATATTGCTCCAGATTTCCAAATAAGCCATTCCTCAAAATAAGGAAACCTGATCCGCTGAAAAGTCTTGGCCTAGAGATCAGAAACAACATTGTTTAATCAGTATTTCTTTAGAATAGAGTTTTGTGGACACTTCAGCTTGGTGCCTGGAGTTTTAAGGCTGTTCCACAAATTATAGGAAGATTTGCAAAAAACCAATCTCCCTGAAGAGAAGGGGTTATGGGTGCACATTTTTAGTCATCACTTCAGATCAAAACATCTTGCAATCACTGGATATTCCACACAACATCTGCTGGAAGGATAAATCCATTGTAGTGGAAATGAAATGCATATTTTAAGTTGAGGCAGTTTTGTATTGTGTTGTCGGTGATGGAGAGGCAAAATAAATGTGAAAGCCATTTAAAAAGTCTGTGTAAAACGTGCCTGTGTGCTAAAGGATGTTGTCCTCTAGAATTAGACCCCAAATCTGAATCTCTTGTCAGATTGACTGGGTTGTTTCTAATCTTAACAGTTCTTTTCATCTTTAGAAACTTGAGTTTGAAAAAGAACTTTAATATTCTGCAGCAGAATTATACCTCTGAACAATGAGCATCTGCTGCCATTTGTGATTCTTTCCTCCCTTAAAAACTGCCTTGAACTCCCTGGTTCAGAGTGTGCTGGTGTTGTGTGGGGAGTTCATCTTGAGCAGCTTAAGCTTTTTGCTCAGTTTTGAAGAGGTCAACCTGAATTTAAAGTACCTCCTGACTCAAGCTGGGAAGGTTTTGTTTCACCAGGTGAGTTTCCTGGACAGTGTTAAGTGAAGACTTGCATGGCAGAAATAAGTTAATTACAATGTGAATTCCTAAATTCCAGATTTTTGTCCTAAGAAATGGAATAAGCTTCAAATACCAAAATTAATAATACAATGACATTAATAGATGATGGTATAAAAGTTTTAATGCTTATAATTGGCATCCTTTAAATATTCAAGATATTAACCGCAGAAGAAAAGAGCGCTAATATAAGGAACTTGATATAAATTACTGGAGCCCTTCAGCTAAATCAGAAGGACCCTTCTAGCAGAAAATACATTATATATTGTTTTGATATTGATGGTAGTCCTTGAATGCTAAATAGTTCTTATTTGTAGGATCAAGGCTTGATTCTTTTAATACCTTCTATATTCCAAAAATCCTAGCCTGGCTATTCAAAAGTTAGGAGCCCGATTTTTTAAAATACAGATCAAAACAAAAAACCTTACTTTTGTTTAGCTTTTAGTTGTTTAATTTTGGTTGTTTTCCACTATTTTTAGCATGCAATGTTTAAATTGTTGTCTTTACCCATGAAGAATAAAAATATGGATGTTTTGCCTTTTTTGTTGTTCTTCTTCTAAAGAATATTTTTCTGCTCATTTAACGCTTGTGCTTGAGAGTTGGAGAAAGCACCAGATTTGCAATAGAGTGGCAACTCCTAACTGTTCTGGAGCCTTGGCTTTCACAGAAAACTCTGAAGAGCTTGTGTAGTCCCAATGATAATAATAATAATATTTAGTGATTTGGTAAATCTTGTTTTTACTGAGTCCATAGAGTGTGGACAAGGCTTCATCAGGAAAGTCTCTCAGTTGCTTTTTGGATCTGTTTGTCCAGAGCTTTGTGCCAACCTCTGTCACCACTTACATAAGAAAACCATTGGAGCAAAATCCTTAACATCTGTTCAATTTTCTCAAATGAGAGAGAAGGGGAATCAGCCTCATCACAGCAACTTTTGTAGCTGTCCAGAGATCCTTCAGTGTCCTGTGAGTCAGTCAGAGACAGTTCAGGGTGCAGGTTTGTGTTACATAGAGTTCAGCCTGAGCCTGGGCTGCCAGTGAAACAAGATCCTGTTCTCCCTGGGCCAGCCATGTGCTCCCTCTGTTTGTGTTTGCTCTGGCAGTTCTGACTGTAGGCAAGCTGGATCAGTTTGCTGACTCAATGGAAAACTGGCTTTCCAAACTATGAAAGCAGTTTTACTATTGGATTGGATTCTGAGGCACAAAACGCTGCAAGGCTGAGGGTGTGAATCTGCTTCTTAAGGGAAAAATAAGGGGATTTCACTTTTTGACAGCAGCCAGTGAAATGTGACATCAGTGATTAAATTCTGATAACGCCTGGCTGAAGTTTACAGAATAATTTGGATCTTTTAAAAGCATTGTTTGGTACCTCCAGGTGAGATCCTGGTTTCTGTGTTGTTGGATGTTGTTGTGAGCTGCCCTGTGTGGTGATAGCTCTGCATGTGGAAACACTGGAATGAGTGGAATTTGACAGGCAAATAACCCATCCTTTGTACCACTGACTCACCCCTTGCCAATGCATCACCTGCAGTCCTGAGCAGCTGTTACATCATGGGTATTTCCTAGAGAAGGATGAGATAAACATGAAACTTCCCTGCAGCCTTATCAGAGGGTGTGGAACAAGTCTCGAAACACCTTTCTTTGAGTCAGAAGCAGGAGGAAGCTGCAGCCCAGGTCAGAGTTCTGGGTGAGCGCTTCCTCCGGAGTTGGTAACAGACTTAACCAGCAGGAAACTGCAATTTCCAGCATGAAAACAAATACTTTATCCTTTCATCTTCTGTGGGCTAATCTCATCTTCCTGATTGGTGCTACATGAAGGAGTGGATGGACACACTTCTTCCTTTTCTCTTAGAAGCTTTATGCAAGATCCCTTCTCATTCTGATACCCTTTCCGTTCACTCTGATACACATCAGGAGTAACTCTGTTTGAAGTCAAAATGTTCATAAAGCAGAATATTCCCTTTTACTCCTGGAAGTAGTCCCTACAGGTAACCGGGGGGGATGTGCACTGCAGAATCAAAACTTAAATGGTGGAACTTGCGTTTTTTTTTTGGACCAGGGTTATGGTGTGAATAAATGCTATAAAAAGCATACAGTAACAAACATAGGGCTGTTACAAAACTCTCTGTATCACTCTCCCACACCTCAGCAGGGGAAAGTAGAACAAATAAATTTTCTGCTTTTAAGACAGCCATATCCCTGTAAGATCTATCCCAGACCTGTGGGCAGACCCATCCTGGGGCAGCTGTCCTTGGAAGTTCTTACCACTCAGAGGAGTGAAGCCACACTCAGGCCATGTTTGCACATTTTTAGGAGGACTGTTACAGAAATTCGCTTTGCTTTGTGCACTGCAGATCAAGGTTCTTTATTACAGTAGCTGCTAAAAAGAGCTTTATCAGGTTACTCTGCTTTATAGCTGGTTCTTGCATCCGTCTCTCTTAAACATTTCCCAATTTATTGCAAGGATAGCCCAGTCCTGCAGCTGTGCCTGTGGTGGGGTGTCCCACAAACAGGAGTTTGCATGGAAAAACTCCCAGTAAATCCTCTCCCAGCTCTTCACAATTTCCTTTGCCAGGCATTCGTTTTAACTGGCCTGAGCATATATATTGTCATAAAAAAATCTAAATCATGCTATCAAATATGAGCCAACCACCGGAATTCAAAATGTACAATCTCAGTTTGTATATAAAGCTTGCAAAAATACCTTATGGTTGTGGTGCAAATCCTTGTGCTTTACCTGCTTTTGTTCGGGTTCAGAATTAGGGATAACAATAATAAACAGCCTCTTGAGGCTCACAAGTGCATTTTCTGAAGCTGCTTTTTCATGTTAATATAGTTCATTGTTAATATACAAGGAACAAATGCAAATCTCAAGGCCAAACTCTAGGTTTTTTTAATGAAAATTGAAATTAGTGTCACAACACTGGAAGCAAGAATAGAGGCTATGCTTTGACACTGGGAAGAGAGCAGGAAATTCAGGTGGATAATTCTGATTGGCCCTTTGTTAGAGGTAATGTTTACTAGTACTGAGTTTTACATTCAGAAAATTAATATTATTAAATACAATTAATTTTCCTTAATGTGCCTTTCCCCTTACAGTTACCAGATTTCTTAATTTTCAGTTTGCAGATGTGCTTAATGAAAGGGATAGAGAAAGTGGCAAAGTTGTTTTGATCTCTTTCAGCATAACCTCTGGCCAGAAATTCATGATACTACAGCACAGGAAGGAAGAAAATGAGAGAAATGTGAAAGCTCTTGTTGTTGTAAGTGGAAGCCCTGCTTCCTGAAGGATAGAGCTATTTCATGTCCCCCTATTCCAGTGGAGCATTACAGCCTATAATGCAGCAATTATTTTGTTGGGTAGGTGTTTCATTACCAACCTGGGCCTTGGAGGTGATGAGAGAAAATTTGTCTTGACCTTCCAGGCAAGCCATAAAAGAGAAATGATGTCTGAATAATAAATGTCCAGGAGAAATGGGGAATGCCTGACTGTGTTGCACTTAGCTTCCATGCTGTCTGAGTGTAGTAGGATAAAGAGGTGGTATGTGGATCATTTCAAAAGCTGGAATATTTTCTTTTGTTCCCCTGCATTTTTCACTGTCCTTCTGGTTCAATCCCTACCAAATAGGGTTGTTTTTTTTTTTTTTTCTGCAGCATGTGCATTTTCCTGATTTTCCCTTCAGAATGGAGCAAACCACGAAAAGCAGATTTGGAAAAAACCTTTTGATTCCAAAGTGAGGGTGATGAGATCAGGTTTTTATTTGCTGTACTTTGCCATGTGTGTAGCATTTGGGATCGGGAGCCACCCAAGAAGGAATCTTTCCTTCTCCCTTTGATCCTGTGACAGTAGAACCAGTAATTGTGTGCAGGAGTAGCTGTGGTGGCATGTGGCCCTGCTCTGTATTGATGCTCAAGGGTAAGAGTGCAGGTTGCTCCTGTTTTTGGGATGTTGTGAGGTTTTTTCCTCCATCGTTTCCCAAATTTCAAGGTAATAATTTCCAGAACCAGCAGTTGAGGTTGTTGTCATTTTGAAATTTGAAAACTTTATAATTCTGTTGTGTTGGTTAGTCCCTTGCTGAATATTCATATTGCTTTCTATGCTTTTGCTCTTTCAAATTTTTTTGAATTCCTCTGTGAGGGATCGATGGCAAAACTGATTTTAATTAAAAAATAATTGTTCTAAAATAAATAGTCCATTAAACCATCTCATTTTTTAAACCTTTCCTTCTATACAAGGATGAGTGTTGCCATGTGCTGCTGTTCTTATTTTATGTTCCTCTGGAGATGGAGATTATCCTTTGCCACGTGAATGCAATGCTCCCCAAAGAACTGCAGATCTGGGCAGATAAATGAACATTATATTGGGGTTTAATGTTCCCAAGAAGCCTTTGTGTAACATTATCCGTCGTGGCAGAGCATAGAAAGAACTATCTGAGTGATCTGCCTCATTCACTGGAGTTTTACAACCTCAACAATCCCAGATACCGATCGATCAGCTGTGCCTGCTTGAAGGGTTTTTCTGTTGATGGCTCTGATTCTTGCATAGAACTAATCCTTCAGAGAAATAAATGCTGAACAACTCCCCTGCTGCTTTATTGCATCTTGAGCTGTGTCAGGCGGGTCTCTCAGGCTCTGTAAGGTTCCAAGCCGTGTATCTCCACACAGAAGCTGATTAGGGAGGGTTCAAAGCAGGGTGTTGAGGCAGGTGTGAAGCAGAACTCGCAGCCAGGTCCTTCAGCTGTGGCATCTGCAGTGTGCTATCAGTGAGAGCTGAGCACACAGCGCCGCTACCTCCTGCTCAGATAAGGAACTACTTCAGAAGCCACTGATAAGGAAATAAGCAGGGTCTTGCCTCTTTTTGAAGTCAGTTTGCAACTTTAGATTTCCATTGGGAAAGGAAAATCTGATGGGATACCTCAGCCTCAAAGTGTTGCTAATTTGAGCTTGGAATCTAAGGAAGCACAAATGAAACACTGTCCAAAAGCCTCTTTTTGACACAGGAGCTCTCTTCTAATGCTTTCCATCCTGCCTGTTGAGTTTCTGAAGTTCTCCTCCCCCAAACATACCTGTACTTCTCTTCGTCCTCCATTTCAACCTCACTTTTCCATAGTTGAGAACCTTCATCAGTGGATTCTCCCAGTACAGCTCCAAACACATTTAATTTGTGCAGACTGAGTGCTCTTCCACTCAACTGACCTCAGTGTCCTGCCTTAAATACTCTTTCTATTCTTGAGAATCGCTTGGGTTCTGTTCTCCTCCCTTCAAGCATCTTTCTTCTCTAGTTTCTTTCTACCTTCTCATAGCGCCTTTCCTCATACCTGCAAACACTCAGAATTGGATTATTGCAGCTTCATCTTAGTTTTTGTCTCTTCCTTGGGGTGTGGCCTTTTGCCAATAAAAAGCCCTTGGTTAATGTTTGTTACAGAACAACTTCTGCCATGTTGCTGTGATGAGGTTGTGCCTCTGATTTCACCCATGGCTGGTTCAGTTTTGAACCACAGGCCCAGTCATGTGCTGTCTGAACCTTATCATGTTCTTAGGGAGAAAATAGGTGTCTAAACTGATTTAATGAGTATCAGTTTGGAGATTTCAGATGAATGGGGGTAGTACGCAACTCTGGGGGCGGTGGGAGTGTGATAGGTAATTTGCAAAAGGAGAAACTTGAGTTGAGAGGGCAGAAAGTGTGACTCATCAGTTCATGCCACTATTATAAAGCTAAAAATATCCCCAAGGACGGCTCTAGTATTAACTGAGCTCAGCTGAGACGTGATTTTATCATGGGAAGAACTGCCTGTTCTTCTCAGGACTTCCAGACAGCCTGGGTACCATGTTGACATCTCTGTCAAATATGTATTTACATGCAAAAAAGATTTACATTTGTGGTCCCTTATCTCATGGCAGATGTGTCTTGCTTTACTGTGTCTCTGAACAGCATCACTGCTGATATATTTCTTCTCCTTTTTTACTGCCTGTCACTCCCTTGGTTTTGCCATGAAGTGGTGGTTTTAAAAAAAAAGGTAAATGTACCAATGTGTACATTTTGATGATCACATTTATGTTTGCTGTCAGCAGATAGTTGAGATAAGCAAAAGCACATTCCAGATTGGAAGCTGGAAGGAGCAATCATCATTGCCCTGCAGCGTTGTGGTGGCAAAAATGATGATAACAAAGCCATGTGGTTTTCTTAATTTCCTAAAAAGTGAGTCCTGCTCATTGTAATGGGGCTGCTCATTAAGGGGCCTGTGTAATGTATGTAAAGTGACCACAAAGATAGTTAAGATACAAAGTTGTTACTTATTTTTATATAGAGCTTAAGAATTAGATAAACAGTTGCTTGCCCCAAAATTCCATGCAGATAGTAGGATGAAATGCCATAATAGCTGTGAACAAAGAAGAGTGTGTGCAGTCTGTCCATCCATACCTGAGAGGGATGCATGAAACTAGTGGGGACAAAAATGGCGAGAGCGGAGTGAAGATGAGGCCTCCAGATCTCAGCTCTGGGACGTGGCTACCCGAGTTTATATCAGAAATGCAGCAACAGGTAATTCTGAGGAAAGAATTCTCCCTCTTGCTCCCTGCAGAGACCTTCAAGTGCCATCTTGACACACCTTGCAATCCAAGATTTGTTCCTAGTGGAAGAAAGTCCTGTGCAGGATTGCTGTTATGAGTTAGTCTCACCTGTAAGTCTAAGCAGCACTATACTGCTTTAAGCATCTGTTAGGAATTAAGCAGAGCAGTGCTCTGACTTTTCCTTCTATCCTTACGAATTTTCTGGGTTTTGTGTGCCTTTTTCTTGGCTATTGGTAAGTGCCCCTTCCACAGCATTTGTCTGCTGAAGTGTGGTGTCCCCCCATCCTGGAGCACCAAAAAAAAAAAAAAAATCTGTTTGCACAGAGGAAGAATCTTTAAGGGAGTGATATGGAGAGCATCCCCTGGGATGCTAAAAATATATGGGACCATTTAGTCTTTGTGGCCCACTAGTGAGTTTATAACTGGAGATGGCTCTTACCTGGTGTCTTTCCTGGAAAACTTGAATTGATCACACAACAAATAGGCCACTTGGTCCTTAGGATGCCAGCCAACAAAATTCCTGGATTTCTGTCACATTGCCTGTTACCACTCTGGCAGGTTTGTCAGTCAGGGCTGGTGCTTCCCCTTCAGAGGGGTTAATTTTGTCTCACTTTGCGAACACAAGGGAATCAAACCCATCCTCTTTATTCTTTTGTTCTCCCTCCATTGCCCATGTTAATTTAATTTGACAGCCTGGCGAATAGGATTTGTCAAATATGGTAACCTTAAGCATCTCAGATGTTGAAAACTGTGCTTTAAATTTATATAATCCAGATGTGAGAAGCAATAAAAGGCTTGGATGAAATGAAATGTCAGGCTTTGTGGGGAGAGAAAGGGGGAGAAATACTCTTTGCCACTTATTTTTCCACATGGCATAAAGTGTAGAGCAGGGTCCAGTCAATTATGTTAGTCAGAATAGAGGCAGGTTTTGTGATCTCAGTGCTGGTAGCTAGCAGTAAATCTGATTGATAGCAAAATGCTAAATCTCACAAGACTGGTTAAAGTAAAAACACTTTAGAGTTTGGGCAACGAAAAGGTAAGTCTTGGGAAGTACTTAGATATGATAAACACAAGGCATTGCTTAAAGAGAGCATTCCTCTTAGTAGTACCAATAAAAAAGCCAATTTAATGAATTTAGGTCTGTAGGCATTATCCAAATGGAATAATATCCCACTCACTTGTTCTACTAAATATATTCTCGAATTATATACACAAAACAACTTCTGATTCCACAATGTTTGTTCTCCTGCATACAAAAAGTGCCTGAAAGATGCAGAATAATTATCTTAAACTAATTCTCAGCTAAATCTCTTCATTCCCTCTAGTGACCCTCCTTTGGCAGGAGGGAAGAAATAAATACTGAGGGAACACTACAAAGTATTAATCAAATAGGTCATTGCCCAAAAGTACAATTCAATTTCAGCTCAAAATGGGTATTCATCAAATTTAGAGCATTGGCCTAATGAGTAGGATTAAAATTTGGAAGATTTAAAATGTTTCCATTTTAGACTTAAAAGGCAAAGATTTTCATGTCAATATGAATTAAAATTTTAAATTTGCCTGAATTTAAATGAAAGCTGAAGAAACTTTCTATCAAAACCAACCAGTTTTTCATGTTGTAAAACAATTTGATAGTAAGCCTGAAGTTCTATGCATAGCTCAATAAGTAAATTGATAGAGTTAGACTTAGACTTTTATTTCCATTCTCTCATATGCATTCAGGGTTCAAAAATAGTAATAAATTAAACCACCACCCTCAACTCCACTCTCAGGCAAAACCACCTTTAATTTTTAAATAAAGTTGGACCTGAATCAAGTCCGTCTATGATTTTGATCACATAAAAGAAAAATATGCAGGATAAGATTTTGCATATCCAACCCAACCACTGGCTCTGTGTGTGTGTATGTGTGTGTGTGTGTGTGTGTGTGTGTGTAAATAATGATTTGCTTTATCATAAGCTGCAGGAAAAAAGCACAAAGGTTTACCAGGAAAAGAAGGGGTAGGATGAGAAAATGCATGTGTTGGAATTTTTCTTACTGCTGAGACACAAACCTAATAGGCCATAATATTGAAGGAGCTTCTTTGGGCTGGTGGAGAGGAAAAAGCTTTTAACAGATGGTTGTTGGAATGCAAATTTGGGGCAAAGTCTACTGTTCCTGCTGGACTCTCCAGGTATCCCAGCCTCTCCTGGCCATGCTTAGGTTACAAACTGGCTTTTAAAAGTTCAGGCTCATGTTATGACTAAAAGAACAAAATCTGTGCAAATAGAACTTCACAGCCCTGGATATTTTCCAAGAGAAGTGTCCTGTTAGGACTGCCTGGTGCCATAGGTGTATTTGAGAGGGAAATGCTCCCAAAGTTGTTCTATCTCAAGTTTTGTAGAGACTGTCACGGAAATTTTTGCATCAGTGGCAGCTAATTCAGATGGAGACAACACTGATGAAAGATGTCAGTGGGGGCAGGTCCACATTGAAAAATTCTATGATTTTGGAGGTTTTTAAAAACAATTCAGTATCTGTCTGGATCCTGGCTCTTTGAAACCTCATTATAGCTATGCACAAAGACCTAAGTAGTAGAAGTGCAATTTCAAAAAGGGAGTCCCGTGCAGCTGATCATATGATCTTCCCTCTTGGGTTTGTTTGATTCATTCATTGGCTCTGTAATCATCCTTTCTGCTGGGCTCCCATAAATCATATGCTTGCCAGAGTGGAGAGGGTTATTTGAAAGGATGGAAGAGCCATTAAGTAGGAATGAGAGCATGTGTAAAATGCTCACCCCGGCAGGGCTGGGGGGAGATGAGCCCTGGCCTTTGTAAGTGTGGAGCAAAAAGCCCAGCAAAACCTTAACCATTTCCCCTCTTTTTGGTTAAAGTAATAAACACCAGGCTGGGCTGCTCCCAGGAGGGATATCCTGCAGCTTCCAAAACTGGGAATAGCTTTCTCCCGTCACGCTTGGCCGTGGCTTTGTATGTTTTCCCTTGAAATTACAACATGGTTTTAATCTAAACAGACATTGGCTCTCCACGCCAAGCACATCAAATCTGTACTGCAGGGATCGCAGAATGGAAGGAACATGGCTCATGGAATGACAGTGCAGGGGAGAGGAGGGGGAATTGGAGGAAAGGGCTGAGCAGTGAATGGACCCCTCAAGGAAAGCAAGAGAGGTTAATCAATAGATGTATTGTATTTGAGTTTATGAAGTGGTGTCCCCAGGGAAAGGTTAGGTTCCAGGAGAAATGAAATCTCCCCTCAGAAGTTCTTCTTCTGTTTGGGTACAGGCCTCTTACCTGGGAAGAAGCAGAATTGAAAATATTTATCACTTATGCTCTAATTTACATGTCTGTACTAGTGTCTTGTTTTTGCCTGGGTTGGAAATGCTGTATCATTAGGAGAGTCTGCCTTTCTGGGAGTTATTTCCTTGTGGGATGTCTCAAGCACCTCCTCCCATTTATTTTCTTTATTTTCTTACAGCTTTCTATGCGTAGTGCTGGAGGAAAGTCCAGACTTGTTCCAGTCAGTGCAAAACTGTTCAAAGAATAGTGTCACTGCATTGTGAGTCCCACATTTTGGTGTCTCTCCACCTTCAGAGGAGTTTTGGAAGGGAGTGTGACTGGAGAAGTGCTAGCTTTGGAAACATTAAATCTTGTGTGAGCTCCCAAATTTTTACAGGCAGGGGATGTGAAGTGCACTCATGTCTTACAGACTGCTTCAGGTTATTCAAATACTGAATTTGAATAAAATTAGTTATCAAGCATATAGATATGCTCATCTGTTTAGCAGATCAAAGGTATATTAAGCCAGAATCATCTGCAGCTGCCACTAACATGGTGAGACAGACTGTGATACTTGTATTGTTTTTAGAAAGTTCTGCCAAACTTTTTGGAAAAAAGACGGATTACACAAGTAGTCATGGCCCAAAAAAAACCCAGGCATGGAAAAAGCCACTCTCAGAGCATAAGTGAGAGCACAAAGGAAACAAACAGATTGTAGAAGGTGTAGAAATGGCTTTAAAAAATAAAAATCAAGCTGAAACACGTTCTCTTCAGTCTCTGGTCTCAGTCTACAGCTGCACCTTCTCCAGCCAGGCATGCAGCAGTTTCCTTGCAGCACTCCCTGAGGACTTGGCATTGCTCGGTCTGTCAAGACCAACAACAGCACAGCGCTGCTGAAACGGATGAAGCACAAGTTGAATGGTGCCAACACTTCATAATGTTACAGGGTTCCCCCCACTACATAGAAGGATCCTGCACTAAACTGCTTTATGTTCTCTCCTCTTTATAAATCTACACCTCTGACTTGTAGTTTTGGAGAGGCATTTGTGGCTTTTCGAAGGCGTGGCACGTTCTCGGGCTTGTGCTTTGATGTTCTGTATTTTGACATTTGGCTTCAAAGCTGAGGTGAATTGGGCTCTGGAGGGTTGGAGGTTCAGACTCCACTTTCAGATGGATGAGAATGAGGGAGGCAAGTCAAGTATCAAAACAGAACCGTGGGAAGCACAATGGTACTCAGCAGCAGAGCCAATAGAATAATGCATGACCAGAGTGCAAGAAGCAGAATTACAGGACAACTGGGGCTAAATTAATGTCTTTCTGAAATTTTTTTCCTCTGGAGCTCCTTCAGTCTCTTTTATGGACCAATGGAAATGATCTGAAGTCAAAGACTAATACTGAAATGCTGAATTTCAGGTACTGTTTTCATGGTGACTTTCCCTTTGTGGCCAGAGGTAAAATGTTTTGTTGTTTCTAATGTGTAGAACAGGTCAGACACTTCCCCTCTTAGAGAGACATGTGGGAATTAGCTTCCACTTCCAAAGCATTTTAATGTACTGTCGTCCTTCATGGTTCAGAATGGGCTTTAACCATGCAGTTGTCTGCCTGTGGCTCAGCACAGACCACACCTACCACATTGCTGTGAGCTTTATGCATTTGAGTCATCAGAAAAAAAGCTCACAAATTGGCAGGAGCTCACAGGGGAGCAATCCAAACAACTCAAGGACTGGCTGGAGGGGTTAAATTAATAGCACAAGATTAAAAGAGATAAACACAGATAGTTTGGTGAAAGCAGTTCCCCTGGAGTTAATTATGCCATATTACTTGAAAGATGTAAATGGTGAAGGATTTGCTTAGTGTGCTCTGGAGAGGTAATTGGCAGAGGAAAGAGGATGCAAAAGGGAACTTCAAGTTGAATACCAAAGGATTTCCTGACAGTGGATGTCTTGCTCTGTCAAGCTGACTTGCAGGAAAGAGCTGAAAGCCCCACTATTGGAAACATAAAAGTCTCCTCAAAAGAAGAGAAACCTTGAGCTGAGATAATAATGAAATCCAATGAGTTTTGTCTGTTCCAATTACTATAATTTGAGAGACGATTGATACAGCAGTAATGCCCTGGAGCTCAAATCAGAGAGATGCTGTAGGAGTTCAAAAACAAGCTTTCCCTCTCTGTCAAATCTGTGGATCTAGACTGACTCAGAAGTCAGTCCTGAAAAGCCACAGCCCTGGATATTCCTCCCTTTTCTGTTCCTGTCTACCTTGGAGTACCTAAGAGTGGAATACAGCTCCTTAACTCATTTTCCATGTAGAACTACAGTTGACAAACTCAAAAATGCTGTCCCTGGGCTTTCAAGGTCCTTGTGATCTGTAATTGTAAGAAAAGCTACTAGAAGATTCAGAAATTACAGAGAACAACTATTTTTCCTGGAGGTTTTCTACTTCAGTTAACTTCCCAATTAATTCTGAACATCTTTCCCCCTTCTTAAATATTTTTGATTATCTCAGATTCCAGGTGTTCCTATGCTGCAGCATACAGCAGAGTTGACCTGAATATTTGAGGAAGGACAGCTGGGTTGCCCTGGAGTTCCTTGCAGGCAGATTTATCCTGAGGTCCTAGCAGGGTACATTAACCCATATTTAGTGCTGTGCTATTGCAGTTACTGCACTCCCGTGATTAACTTGTTTAGACTTATCTCGAGCATCTCTGCAGCGCTCAGCAGTCAGCTGAGCCTTTTTTCTAGAAAACAATATCAGCAAAAAGCAGTATTTCTCCCAGCTAAATAATCTGCAGTCCTAAAATCAGACCACTTTAGGCACTTTTATTTAGACCAACCAGGCAGATCCTGAGCTCTGTTCTGTAGAGTAAGGGAGAAGTCAACCTAAACATTCATGGCTTTTAACTTGCCACACACTGGGTTTGATCTGAAAGCTGGAGCAAATTGTCCTTTGTAAACAAAACAGCACATTGGAAACCACATGTGTGAAATGACAGCTGTGAAGCTGTAATCATATTGCATGGGAAATACCGAAGTGAGTTGTTTAGGAGATTTAAGTTCCTGGGGAAAAAAGTCTGAAGGGTCAACACAATTTTTTTTTCCTTTTTACATCTATAATAAGCACATGAGATTTGCCAAGCTCCATTCCTTATGCTGATGAACCTTCCAGGGTTTTATTCCCAGCCTGTAATAGTCCAGGAATGGAATTTCAGTTCCATTCCCTTTCCACATCAGCATTTCATGGCTTATCTGCAGCTTTCTGCCAGACCAAGCTTCAGCCATGGCAGAGCAACTCTTAACATTGAGGTTGTGATTTGTGGTTAGCAGGACATTGTATTTACAACATGAAACTTCAAGGCATCACAGATGGAGGGTCTAAAATCCAGGGAGATGTGGGTGTGGGATTTCAACTTTTTCAGGTCATTTTCTTAGGATACTTCTTTTTTGGGGCATTTACTTGGAGATGACTGGGGTTTTAGGAAGCAGTCCTGGTGGAATGAAAACAGTGAGATTTAGTGTTGATGAAACTCCCAAGAATTCCCTGCTGTTCCTGTGCTGGGTAACTCCAACACTGGAACACGTTCAGCAGCATTTTTATCATTTTAAGTGCTGCCAAGCACTTCACTAAATGTGGGGAAACTCGTGAGCTGGAACTGAGTGTATTTGCTCTATTCCTTCAAAACAGAAATACACGTGCTGTGAAAAAGCTACCAGAGTACTGATGTGATTCTGATTAACTTAAGAACTGAAAACTTAAAATTTGAAAAGCCTGTCGTGTTTTTGGGTTTGTTCAATTCGCTGCTTCCCAGGGGGAAAGTCTGGTGTGCAAATTAAAGCCAAGGTGACAATTCTATTCCCAGGCCCAATTCTGGGAGAGGGAGCAGTGCCTGCCTTATCCAGGCTGCTCCAGCTTCCCTTATCCACTCCCTGCTGCCTGCACATCAGGCTCTGTGCCCTGCACCCCGTCACTGACACGGCTCCAAAGAGAAATGCCGTGATAAGGAGGGGTGGCTTGGCTGTCCCTTTGGTTGTGTGTTGTGACTTGATGATAAAATAAATGGAATTGGCTGAGTAAGTGCTCTGTGGGCGGGGTGCCAGCCCAGCCGTGGGTTTATGCTGCTGAGGCTGAGATAGGAGCTCCTCTAACTGTGGGCACCACTTTGGCGTTGCTTCCCACCAGCTCACGGCTCCCAGGGGATGGATGTGTACAAACATACAGAGCTGGCTGTGCCCTCTGCTGCTTGGGAGCACTGAGGTTATTCCCTCTGTCACAGAAATGACAGTTGGAATGGGTTCTAAACAGATGGAATTCCCTGCCTGGGTGACATGCTCACCACACTTTTTTCTCCTTTGCTTCCTAGGCTTTCTAAGTGCTTTGGCTTGGGGTGCTCAGTGGCTCTTTCCTCTACTTGCTCGCTTACTTTCTGCCCTCTTCATCTCTCTGGCAGGAGAGAAGTAAGAAGCAGGAAAACTTTTTCTGTTGTCTTTTGGACATTGGCAAACCCGCTGCTAGCATTGTCCCTTTCAATTTACTGCTTCTGTGTGTTGTTCCCCATTCCTCTTCAGAAATTCTGGTAGGAAATGCTGCTCTGCTTTCAGATACAAGTTCAGCCTTCCAGTGATCGTCCCAACAAAACACAGGATAAACTACAATAGTTACTACACTGATGTTGTCGTCAGGATCTGAGTTCTTTCATTGTTCACTCATTATTTTTGTTCAGGGGTAGGTATACATCATGAGGGCCATTTCAATTATTTATTGCTTCAGCTGGTTAACTCAAAATCTCATATAGAGGGAAAACGTGTGTGTGTACATGTAACTAGAGAGACAAGGGCAGTCTTTTTAGGTATCCTGTTTTGTTGAACAGAAATATTTGATTCCCGTTTTCTCCCCTCCTCTGTCAAATTTGGAGCTTCAGCAAGCTGACTCTTAACTACTAACATATGTCTGGGGGTGGGGAAAGTGATGCAGGAAGGAATACTCCGAGGAGTGCAGTAGCATTTCTATATTCAGCAAGTTAATCATCAGCTCCTTCAGTTGTAACACAAAAAATAAAATGAATGGTTTGTAAAGGAGCTGTAAATCTGGGAGAGCAAAGCTTGTGCTGTTCCTGAAGTGATCACATAGCAGATCATAACTGTACCTACTGTTTTCTCTGTGAGGAGGAACTCAAAAGCACTTCAGCGCTTTGAAGTAACAGAGATGTTTATTGCCTCTACTTCACAAATGAAAACATGAAGTACCAGACAAAGACAAGCCAGATCCTGAATTTCTTGCTTCTCAAGAGCCATTTACTGTTTTCAGTGTGAAGTGCTGTATGGAAGGAGTTTTGACAATTCAGCAAGTTGTGATGGAGTGGGAGATGAAACCATGTCTGAGGTGGGGGGAAGACCAAGATCTCTTGCTTCTTCATCTGTTCTTTGAACCTTGGGATCATCTTAACTTTGTCTTCCAAGTCAAGCTCCACCAGCAGCACTAACAGCTCTACCTGAGCAGGTTCTGTCCTTGCCTGAACTTTTTGAAATCTCTCCTTTGAACTTGTCCCGGTGGTGATCCCTTTGAGCCAGAGTTTTTGTTTTAGTTTGACCTTTCACTGTACACTTTCACTGTTGTCTCACCAGCTCATTTTCCCACCTCTGCCTTTGAGCACTTGAGAAGGTTCCTTCTGTGTCCACCCCTCCCAAAATAGGTACTTTTCCCCCTCTATTTTAAATGACACACATCCCTATACCTGGAAATGTTCCGGACCAGGCTGGATTGGTCTCTGAGCAGCCTGGTGTAGTGGAGGGTGTCCCTGCCCAAGGCAGGGGATGGAGCTATGGTGATATTTAAGATTCCTTCCAAGCCAAACCATTCTAGAATTCTGTGATTCTATGGCATAGGTCTATTTACCTTTAGTCCTTAAGGATCAACAAGTTGTGCTTTAATTGCTGTCTCCTGAGTATTTCTTGGTTAGGCAGGTAGCTGGAGAAAGAAAAGCGTTAATACTTGTCCTTTAAATCAAATTACTTTAATGTATGTGGTCAGTATCTCCATTAATTTTTGATCTCAAATATGAGTAGCCCATAAAACCTATATGACTTGCTGGGAGTGAACCAAGAGAAAGGAGAGCTGTGAGGAGTAAAAGCACATCTTCCCAGTAATTACAATCATATTTGAGTCCGCTGGTGCTGCAGATTTAACCTTCTGCTTCTGTGCATTCCTTCATTATCATCACCTGGGATTCAGCACTGGGCTGAGGCTTTTGCTTCAAGTCTCATCTTGAACGCACGCTCTGCCTTTTTTCTGTTTCTTTTTTTCCCCTTCCCTTTTTGTTTGCTCAGACTCAAAACTCTGGTTACAAATCTCAGTGGAGGAGTACTTTGAGCCCTGCCAGTTGTTTCTGGAAGCTAATTATTGTGTGTTAGTAAATGAACCAGGTAGGAAGAATGTTAAATATATCAGACTTGCAGCAACAAGTCTCCTGTCAAAAGGCAAAACATTCACCTCTCCCTAGCAGATGAGATAGCAGCATTTGCAGCCACCAGCTGGTAGGAAGGTGAGCACAGAATAAACCAGGAACAGGAATAGAATTGTGATACTGTACAATGAGCTGCTTCATGTTGAAAAGAAACCTGGAAAGTGGAGCCCAAGACTGTTTCCTGTAGCACACACATGGCTGTGTGCTGCTGCAGTGTAAGGAAAGCCTCTTGTCTCTCTTTTATTTCCTCTTGTTCTTCCCAGACTAAGTAAATGCTGCAGTATAACAGGAATTTGAATGCTGACTCAGAGTATGTATCCCATCATGGTTGGTTTGATTCCTGCTTTTCCAGCTATAGCAGGATTTCTCCAAGTGAAGTTTCAGGCTCTGAAATGCATCCACTTGCCCAGAGGGAAATAATGAAACGCAGAACACAGCAATTCAAACAATTCCTGATTCCAAACCAATCCTTTGAGTCACTTAGTTGAGGGGACACCATTTAGGAATGAGCTCAGTCCAAAACAAACCTGCATTTCATAATCTATTTGGGCTGGTTTAATCTTGCAGCCATTTTATTATTATTCCTTTTGGGGACTGTCTGAGGTGAAATCTGGATCTCCCACTGCAGAAAGTGCCTCATGTCTGTGCAGCACAGCCTGCTCACATTTGTCGGACAAACGCCAAGAACTTTGCAATCCAAAAAGGAAGCTAATGGTAAGAGAGCCAAAGAGTTTGCCACGGGTCTGTGAGCTGCTTGTGCCTTGCTGGTTTTACCCATAAAATATATGTGATCAACTTTGAAGTGCTGCATTTTAAAAAAATTAAACAGACCCTTTTCCCCCATTTTTTCCCGTGTCTGTACCATGTCAGAGGAGGGGATCACTGTGTTCCAGCACGCACTACACCAAGGTAGCAGATGCTGAGGCAGTATCAGGTGTGTCCAAAGTTGTCTCCTCTCACAGAGTCTGGTCCTGGAAGAGCAGAATTGGGAATCGATTTCAGGTGTTGACGGCTGTGCTGCATAATTAATTATAACTTTATATGGCACAGAGTAATGCTGGCTCTGGGTGCTAATGGTAATAAATGGATCTGGTTACCAAGGATCTCTATCACAGTTGAGGGGTTTTTTTAATCTTTCCACTGGTTTATCGTTTCATCCAGACGTTACCATTAATTAATTATGTTGTAATTAATCCTTGTTGCTGTTCATATCTGTTCCATCTGAATAAATTTGTCTTAGCCAGTTGACTAAGAACAAAGGCATTTTTGAACTCCTGTCAGTGCAGAAAGTGACCTCAAGTAAACTGTACTTTTAATCCTGTGGGTATCAGTCACTTCAGCTCCTCTAAAGTACATCTATTTCTATTTTGTAATAATGTATCTTTACACACATGCTGTGAATTTCTTTGCAATGCATGTCTTATGCAGCCTGTGCTGCAAATCCAGAGGCTGGGAGCTGCTGTGGTATTTGGGTTAGGTTGGGTCTCTCTGCTAGGACCTCTCTCCTTTTGCAGACAGTGAAACATCCTCTAGATGCACTCCATGCTCTTCTTGAATTGGAACAGCAGCTAAAATACAAAACTATTTCCCTTACAAGCTACACCTCTGCACGTTTTCCAGGTGTAACCTAAGGATGTCATTTAATCCTGACACTGTCTGTCTGCACAGTAACCATGAGAGCCCCAGTGAGTTCTATTTTCAATACACAGGAGAGGTGTATGTATTATTCAGGATGCAAAATGTAACACAGTGAACAGGTATTTGTAGTTTCATTCAGGCCAGTTATTTGACTCTCAAAAAACCTAGCAAGTAATAGGTTGGGTTTTTTTCCCCTCCTGCTGATTATACTTTATCCTCTTTCCTCATACCCTTCTTATCTATTCTTAATTCTCCATAGAAATGCTTCACTGAACATGTCAGATGTTTAATATTCTGGTGTTCCCTGCATGGGCTCAGGCATTTTAAGCAGTTGCTTTAGAAGACCTATAAAGTGATTTACTAAATATGAATAATCTTATCTTAAATTGGTCTGCTTTAGAAAAAAAGAAATGGGAATTGTGGAGAAAAGGTCTTGGTTAAAATGTAAGCATGAATAAAAAATTGCTTCTGAGGATATCTTGAGTTTTGATTGTTTCTAGTGCAAATGCTGCACAGTCGAATTTTGATCTGATTTAAATCCCTGGCAGGCCTTTGATGTCAGCAAGGTTATGCAAGGCTGGCTTTGCAAGCCTCTCACCATTTCCTCCCACGAATCCAGCCCAGACTCTCAGTCTCTGCAGGATGAGCAGATGGTTTACTGGGAGATTCACTTGGTTTCACCAAGGTTTTCCCAAGTTTTCATGTGTGAGTGACACAGAAATGAGTACAGGCCACCAGAAGCAAGTCTGATGGATTATCCTGGCAACAATACCTGCCCTTGGAACACAGCACTGGCTGAATGCCCGGTGGATGAAGGATCCTGTTGCTGTACTGGGAAGTGGGGGCTTCTCCTGGTGTTGAGAGGAAAGGTTGCACTTTCAACCTTCACTCACCCTAGTTTTGTCTGGCCAGTGACAATTCCCAAATTGCCTGGCACACTCTCACTGTTGTTTCTTTAAGGTAAGGGATCTGGAGGCTGCTGGAGCTTTAATAACCATGTCTGCAGATACTGGCGTGGCCTGCATAACTCAGCTCACCTGGGCTTTTTTGTAAAGCCTTTCATCTGCCAGAACAGTGTCTGAGTCTCAGTCTCCTCTTGCTCACACTGATTGTTGGCACATAAGTTGTGTAAGTCCCTGGCATCACAGCATCCAGAGGAGAAATCTCTGGTACCTGTGTTACATGGGAGTCTCCTCAGCACTGGCTGTCTGGCAATTAATAGGGCTATTTAAATATGTCCATGGTTCCATTTAGAATAGTTTAGGCAGAATGTTTAATAGTCCAGTGTGCTCCATTCTTACAGTGGAGAAGGAATGTGAAGGAGTAAATGTGGCACTTCATGAAATGGTTCAGTGGGCACAGGGGCATTTCATCTTAATGATCTTGGAGGTCTTTTCCAACCCTAATGATTCTGTGATTTTCTTTATGTGATGAGCTATTATGCACTCAGAGCAGAACCAACCCATCATAAGCCTTCTTCCAAATACAAAGCTCACCTCTGGGCACTGTTTCTATATATTAATACTCACAGCACAAGACACTGAATTTTCTGTCTGAAAGAGCTTTATGTCTGAGATGTACTCTGCTAAACAGCTGTGACAGCCATGGGAGAAGAAAGAAATAAAAAAAAAGTGTCTGGAGATGGCCTAAGGATAGGGGAAGGGGGCTACATGTACACAGAATTATGGAATTATGTTTTTTCAGTTCAGCAGAATTGACTGCTCTCGATAGAAATTGGTCCTGCCTGTTCCCTGAGAGCCCTGGCAGATGTGTATCCCTCAGCCTGGGCAGTGTTCATCCTGACAAAAATGTGGTTAGTGCAGTGGATCCAATTCCAGTTTGTCCCACAACCTCTCCTAGGGAAAGGCAGGGCTGCTGTGAAGAGCATAATTTGGAATTTGTTTGCTTTTGTAGCCTTCTGGACCTGCCTTTTCCTGTAGGTCTCCCATGGCTGTTCAATGTAAAATAAGAGAGCCTGGGGCCCCAGGGGGCTGTGATCACACTGGCCTTATAGTGGGGGCTAACAGAGCTGGTGTGTGTACCTGGTTTTGCTTAGAAAAAGAAGTATAACATGTTTTTAAGGAACATATTTCCTTCCGACTTTCCTTGGTACACACATGTTATTTCAAGAGAAACTGCAGCTACACAGATTTGTAGGAGTACTATTTCCTTCTCAGTCTCATGCATGTGTGCATCTGTACAGTCCTGTAACTCAGAAGGGCTCTGTAACTCAGAGGTTCTTATCATTTCCACCATGAGATTTATTTTCTGGGCCTTACTGGAAACATTACCAGAGAAAACTTGGAGCTAGCGATTCATCTCTGTTGTGTTTTACTGTCTGTTTTTTATTATGCCTGTGGTTTTCACTAGATTTGCCTCAGCTGTGATTTATTTTGGTCTCCTGCTCTGGCATTTGCTGGGTAAGCTTGCGTATTCTTTGCATTTTGTTGTGTTACTACTTTGCTCTTCTCTGAATTGTTATTTTTAGGTGACGTTCAGCCTTTGTCTTTCTCCTGAGTACCAGTTTTCCAGATTGTGGTCAGAGATGGATTCCAGGTTGGCTCAGCACCTCCTGCTTGACTTGGGAATTCTTGCTGCCTTTTTTATCTTGCTGAAAAATAGTTGGAAACCTATTTTAGTAATAAGTAGGTAATTTTAGTCAGGGTGTTCAGCCATTTAATGTAATAAATAACAGTTTGATGGTGCTCAAAACATCTGAGTATATATTTTTTATTTAGTTCATTGTTACAAAGTTCTGAGGCAAGCCTTCAGCAGAGAGAGATGGTGGGGTGGAGTAGGAATTTTCTCTGTAGTTTTGAGGTTCTTCTGTTTGGGGAGACAGATAAAGTGTGACCACCATTCCAGAGCCTAGGTTCTCTCACTTTTTTTTGCTGCTCAACGTCTTTTGGGGGCTTTTCCAGCTTCTCAGTCCATGAGCCCAGGGCTGCTGCCTACCCAGCCTGTAGCCCAACAGTGTGTGCATTGTTTGGGCAGGAACCTCTGATTACCATATGATTCACAGCCCTGCTGTGCCACCAGCTTGTGTCATACATGACCTGCTCCCACACCCACAGCACTCACAGAAATCTTGTGCTCTGCTTGTATTTATTTTGCTTCTTTTGTAATAAAAAAGGATGGCTGGAAACCTCAGTTGTGGAAAACAAGTGTGGTCAGCTCTGACAAGGTTTTATTGGCTTTCCTTTCGCTTTTCCTCCATGTGTGTTTACACACAGAGCACTGCCTTGTCTTTCCTCCCCAATCCAGGATCCAATTACACTCTATCCCTGTGCTGTTCCCGCTTTTCCTCAACTACTAAACTAAATCTAGTTATTAATACAAGTCTCCTGCAGGTTCTGCACATTCCTGCAGCCTTCCCTATACACCCTGTGTGTGTCAGCTTCAAAAGCCGCCAGGCTGGTGCTGATGTGACATTAGTGACTTCAGCCTGGCTGCTCATTTGCACAGCCACTGCTCCTCTCATCTCCAAGCTTAACAGTTTTATCCTCAGTCATTCCCTTGCATCAGGGAATTCAACATGAAGGTTGCCTGCTACAGCCTCTTACCTTGGGGATCGAGCTTGCGTGTATCCCTGTTGGGATGGGATCCTGCTCCTTATCTTCAGTCAGCCTCCTGGGATTCATCTGAGCAACTTCCAGGTGGGGCCGTGGCCCTGAGGGTGGCATTGCACTGGATGCTCTTCCTGGAGATGCTCTGGACATACCCAAGGGGATAGGAGCTTCTGTGGCTGATTGCTGGTTACACTGGATACCAGTGTGGGGATCCAGATCCAGGCATCTGCTGAGAGGCTTCAGGATAGAGCTAAAGCACAGATATTCTGGTGGGCTGTGTGGATTCCCATCGGAATTTTATTGTTTCCATTGAAACCCTGTGTAGTCACTTAAACCATTTCATTGTTTGCAAGGCTCTGTCCCTGAGCACAAGTACAGAGAAGCAGAGAAATGTCACTTGTAAACCACAAAGACTGGAAGAGAATGAAGTGTGAATAAGCCTTTTCCACCCCTTTCCATGAGGCTTCAGTTTGTGATCTAATGACCAAAAATACAAAGTGCTTTTTTGCTGTGAGGATGTTCCCCCAGTTCTTTGTTATCCATCATACCTTATTTTAGCCCTTTAATTTGGTATTGCAGACTCCCAGTTAGACTTTTGTTGCCTTAAACTGGAAGGGAACCACTGTATTAATACATTTTATTTTTCAGAAGATGTAAAGAGATCACCAAAAAACCTTTTGCATTTCTGGTTGCTGCCTTAGTGGTTCTGAACCATGCAAACCTGCACACTTTAGTTGGTGAAATACTGTGTGACAAGATGATTTGTGTTTCCTTGGCCAGCACAAAGCAGAAAATACTCCAGTGAAGGTGAAAGTGTAGAAATGACAGCAAGAGCTGCCTTCTTGTGACTTCTTAAGCCCTTATCTCCAATAGTGTGAGCTACAGTAGTACTTGGGCTCTTCTGTTGTTTTCTTCTTGGCTTTTGGGGTTTTTTTGTTTGTTAATTCATCTAGACTTCATACATGGCAGGATAATCTGCTTGCAATAATGGGTTGTAAAACATACCAGAAATAATAATAATAATTCTAAAAAGTTATTTCAGTCTAGTTTGTGATATGATTTATGAGCACTCCAAAATCACTCTGCCTCCAGAGTGCAGGAGCAGTTGATGTAAAATAATAAAACAAGGAATGTTTATTGAAAAAAAAAATACTGTGGAGCAGCAATTGTGTTCTAGTTGGTGAGGAGAATGTATGAATGCAGCAAAGAGATTAAAGAGGCATGAGGATGAGCCAAGATGTTACACTTTTTAAGAGATCAGGAAGGGGAAATTCATCCTTTTCATGGCCTGCCTGTGAGCCTGCCAGCCCTTGGTCATGACCTTGGGAAAGGCAGCTGAGAAGTTGAACTGACCATTTACTTGCCTTTTATTTTTGGAAGGGATTGGTCTGGAATTAAAGTAAAAATCAGTCTTACATGATGAAATAAGCCCTTTTTTTTTGGCTCTGCCTGTCACAAACTTGTCTGCAGTTCAGCCCCAAGGGATGGAGCAGCAGGTCCTCACAGAGAGAGGCAATGTTATTAATGTCAGATGGAGTTGGAGTTGCTCAGAACCAGGCAGGGAATGTGGAAAACTGCAAGGAAAGAAATAACTTTCTTTTCAATATGACAGGAGTAAAAGTTGAGGGTGATAAGTGCAATTTCAGCATGGATTGATTCCATGCAAGAGGGTGATGCTGGAGCACATGGGTTGGAAATAGCTGCTGATACAGTCCAGCCAGGCTGGGCTGCAGGGAAAAGCCTTTTCCTCCTCTGGGAAGTTCCATGGATCACATGCTGCAGATGGAAGCCGTGTGGGTTCATTACTCATTGCAGAATTATGGTAAACTGTCCTCTCTGCAGCCTCTGTGAATCTGAAACAGAAAAAGCCTTTGCTCAGAGAGAAGTTGTGCTGCAGAAATGAGCCTTGCCTATCAAGAATTGAAACTGTGAATATTGAATAAAAATTCCCATGTTATTCCTCAATTCCTAGGTGGGGAAAAGGAGGCATGCAGTAAAGTTCCATAAACTGGGGGATGTAATCCCAAAAAACAACATCCTTCTGTGCTCTACCTTGTGACAGACCAAGCCTCGTGCTCATCTCTTGCTCCAAGGCTCCAAGTTCCAAACAAAGTGAAGCTTTGTGTGAAGCTCAAAGTGAAGATGGCTGGTGAAGCTGGGTGTCTTTTAGTCTCACCACAACGGATTGATCTTCTTTTTAATTTTTTTTAATTGATTTTTTTCCCCTCTCTGGTCAGACAGTGCCGATAAGGGGAATTTGCTCTGTGTTTGACTGGTGATCTTGAAGACATTTGCCTGCTCCCACTGGCGTGCCCTGGCTTGCCTTTCATCTCCCTTCAGGCTTTTAAAGGCTGGGGAGAGAGCAGAGAGAGATTTAGCCTTATCTCATAATTTCTTGTAAAACGCTTCTTTGCTGCATAATTTGGTTTGGAAATGTAAAAAAATTGTATTTTTATCAGGACACAGATGTTGCCGCAAACGCAGAGGTAACAAGCAGCCTCTTTGGTGGATCTGGACAGAACTTTGGGGTTCTTCCCTGGCTCTGCCTTGTTCCTGCACTGGTTGAGAATCAAGGATTTAATTGCAAATACCAGAAATCTGTAATTGCAGCAACACCTGCCTTGCCATATACGAGAAAGTGCTTGTTTTTCAGGTTAATACTTGTCTTGAAGCAGCCGCTGACTTTGTCATGGCTGTGTTCACTGGGAGTTGTCTTGCTCTGTGTTGGTTGGTTTTTTTTTCCCCCCCAAGAGTTCTTTGGAGGAAACCCAGAATTCTGAAGTTGCCTTGCTTTGAGGCTGATATATAGAGTATTATGTTTTATATAAAGCAGCAGACTAATGCTCAGCCTTTGGTCTCAGTGGATCAGGAATTTAGTGTTCAGTTTAGAGCTCTTCCCCTGTGCGGATTGAAAGCTTTTGTCTTGCCTTGCTGCTTCCTTCCTCTGCATCTCGGAGCTTTTTCCTTTCCAAGCATCTCCGAGGCATGGTCTGTGGGAAGCAGGATTGTTAGCTGTTTAACAGATGAGAAAACTGAGGGAAATGCCATAGCCACATGATTTAGTGGCAGACTGGAATAAATTCGGTATTTCTGCTGCTGGGTTCCAGGAGCTGTGTACTAAACCTACTGTTGCTTTTCCAGCCTCCAAAGGCTTTTCCCACTCCATCCTCTGTTTCAGCATAGGCTTAGGGTTTTTAATGCTGCCTCAAAATAGTTGTCCTTCTCTTCTGAGAATAGAGAAGTTTTTCTTCAAAATACCTTCCCTCCCCCAGTTTTTATTTTATTTTTAATCATTCCCTGCTGAAAACCTGCACATCAGTCTGATCTCAGCTTGTCCTTCCAGCAGGAGAGAGGGGTTTGCACAGGCCCCATCCAGAGCTGGGAATGTCAGCGCCTCTCTGGGTTATTTAGGATACGTCGGCAATGCAGTAAATCTCATCTTGTCATTCTAATGGTACAATAACTTGGAAATGAAAGAAGTCAGCTGGGGGAATATGTGTGTGCACTGGAAAAACCATCCAGAATGCTGTGCTGGAACTGGGCTTTGGATATTGTTGTGGAAAAATCTTGGAAGCCGTTAGTCTGGTGCACAGGAGCAGTGAAGCAAAACAGAGATGCTTGTTTAACAAAGGGAGAAAATAGAGTGGCAGAATGAAGTGTCCATTCCTTCTGGACTCTTCCATTGTTTTTAGGTAGAGGTGCACGCCTTGTTGGCACTATCCCTCAGGAGAAAGGGCACATAAAGAAAACAAACCAGAGGGTAACCAAAACAGTGCTGAAGTAGGATAGCATGAAAATGATTTATTTTTTGTTGTACCTCCCAGCTGAAGACACTGTATAAACCATATCCATATGGAAATGCCTTGAGCTTTTAGGCTGTCAGGCAGGTTCCATGGAGGATATTGCATAAATCTGCTCGGGAGAAATGGATTTCACCTGGATGTGGCGCTGGGTGCCCTGTGGTCACCAAAGATGTGCAAACAGGAAAAGAATTATTGATAACCCCTTCTGTTCTCCCACCCTTTCCCCTGACTTCCAAGCTTTCCACAGCTTTGATGGCTGTGCCTCTGTTTCTGCTGCTGGAAAACAAAGACAGTGATATGGATCTCTGTTTTATACCAGGTATTGTTTGAAACTTCAAACTACTTTAAAAGGAGGAAGAGCCAAGGCGATTCAAATCCATAAATCAGTATTTCTGCAAAGAGTGGTTTGGGTCTATTCACAGCATCCCAGAAGAAAAGAGGAATTGTCAGTTTGTTTTTTCAGTCTGTTACATGAAAAGAAATTCAGAGACCTTTTCCTTCCTACCTAAGAAATGCAGAGATGGAAATAGTTGCTAAAGGCTCCAGTTAGACCCAAATCTCAGCTTTTTAACCATGTTCGAAACAAGAGTGGTGGTGATGTCTTTAGTGAAGCCTAAATCTGAACCTAATTTTGACACATATACTGTGTCTGTGTATTGAGCCCAAATGCTCCTTCACAGCTTTTCCTGATAGTTTGAAATCCACCCTTCAGGTTTAAGGCAGGAGTGGATGTAAACAAAGAACCACCAAGCCTCTGATTTTCCTCCTCGGTGCTTGGTGAGGAGAAGAGAAATGGTGATGTATCTAAAGTGCATTTCCTTTCATTACAAAATGCAGAAAGTGAAATTGGGAATGAAACTTGATGCAACAAATGCTCTTTTATTCATGGAGAAGACATTTGGCAGCAGAAACACAAATGACAACATAACCTCTTTGAAACAGATGACCTCTATTTGCCCTGTAAAATTTCCTGCGTTCTGCTTTTCATTAGCTATTTGCTCATGTGGTTTATGTATTTTATAGATTTAAAAAAATACATAAAATATGAACTATAGTATGATTTAGAACCTAACATGGCCCTTATGGATGATGTGACCAAGCTTAAGAGAACTGAGCTCTCTGTTGTTGGATGCAATGTGGTTCTTACTCGAGTCAATGCTTAAGTGGTATTTTTCCATCTGGGGATGCCCATGGTATTCGTGGAGGTTTTGGGTCAGAATATGCTGATAACTTGGAGGGAGCCTCTTCTTCCTGGGATGATGTACTGAAAGCTTTAGCTCAGGCATTAAATGCTTTTGGTTCAGAAAACTTTCCCCAGCCCAAAAGGGTTACAGATGATTATATTTTTGCCCCAGAGTGTTAACTCTGTGAGAAATTAATAGATTACTGGAGCAACTGTTAGAGAGGATTCACCATTGTAAGAACTGAATGTTCAGAAGCAGAACCTCAATACAGACCTTTTTTCCTCAGAATGCTCCAGTGTGAGGAGAGAGAAAGAGAAGGGAGAGAAAGCTTCTTTCCAGGAAGCCCTGCTGATGAACTACCTTGTTTAATGTATTAGAAAGTTCTTTTAGATGCTTCAAGACAAAAGGCATCCATAATGCTGCTTCAGAATTAATGATGTCATGCCAGCTCCATCAGAGAGTTTATGAGTCTTGGCTTCTTAGACTCTCATAAAATAGGTAATTTATCAGTGCTGCTAAATGAGAGAAATCACCCTGCAGCTGCAGTGGGGAACACTCAGGCTTTGATTGCAGTGGGAGAGGAAGAGAAAATTGTTGGATGAGCTGTCATGTTGTAATTGCTCAGTGCTGTGTTATATTTTAGAGGGAAATTGCCTAAATATTGCAGAGGTGTTCTCTAATTATGATCTTTGAATTACATAAGTGTTCAGCTGACCTCTTTGCGTGTGCTGTGCTTTCCTTTTTTGAATGTGGCACCATGGAATTCCTTGGCTTACTTAATTTTAAGTCATCATCAGCACCAGGGGATTTTGGGTTGGAGTTACCTTGTAGTCATCCCTCTTTCAGCATGAACCAAGAAAATTCAGGTACAGTGAGTTCTGGAAGCTTCACTAAGAGATGCTCGCTGCCCTAAGAATCTTAAGATGTTTTAAAAACAAACACCATTTCCCCACCCCCACCAAAGCCAACCAACCAACCTCAGGAATAAAGAGGAAAAATCCTTTATTTCTGGTCACAGGGAGAGTGAATTTAGAAGCAGTCTTGCCCATCAAAGCTGTGGAGAGAACCCAGACCTCCTGCAAAACCATTTCTCCCTGCCTGTGGTACCAGCAACTTGCTAATTTGAGAGCAATATTGTTCCAGTTCTCAGGCTATCTGGGCTGATGTAATATTCTTGGCTACAGTCAGGTGGGTCATAATAAATTTTCTGGAACTACTTCCAGTTCTCTGTTTCTTTTCTTATAAACAACTTCTTGCACTTGGCAAATTCCGTTTGCTTCAGAATGCCAAAACTGTGGATAAGCTTTCTACTACTTCTAAAAGTAAGTCTTTTACTATTTTCTCTGAAGCAGAATAGATTAAGTTTAAGGGGTTTTACTTAATTTATTATTTTTTCAGCATTTCAGCAGTTTCTGTTATTTCTACAAGATGTGATGGCACTGGCAGGGTGATTATGTGGCAATTTAAGCTGAACTAAATTGGGGGTGCTGCATTTTTGCTCCACCCATCATTTTTTGCCCCCAAACATTGCCCCACTGCCCTTTTAGGCCTGCACTTGCATTTATGTGTTTATACAGTGCTTACACTGAGGCAAGGAATTGATGTAACCAAAGCTGAGCCTGCTGAGGGAGAATATTCCAACTTGGACAAAAGCAGAGGCCAGGAACACAAAGCTTGGGACAAAGAGGAGCAGGGCTGCTCTCACTTAGGATGTAGTTCACTGGAAATTTAAAACAATGTAGTTGGTAATGAGAGCACCTTCAGCTCATTTTTAATGCCCTTCATTTCTGAGATATTGCCTCTTATCAGTGTGGTGTGGAGAGACTAGGTTGGAGTCCAGCATGGAGCACATAATATCAATGATCTTTCATCGGTGAAGAGGTGACTCAGTCTCCAGCAGTTTCAAAAGTGCCACTCACTTGCTGGATTTGAGCATCCCAATCTGTCTGTACCCAGATCCAGAGAGAGCTGGGACAGCAGCCCAGGCACAGAACCCTTTGTTTTTACAGAGCCAAGTGTCCAGGCTCATGTTACAAACATCAGTCTTTTCTTGTTTTGGACATGTCATACATGACTTCTGCATCTGGAAAATGCCAATGGTGGAGGCTGCAATAGCTGCAGGACTTGGAAGTGTTTGCTGCTCTCAAACCCTGCAGCTTTGCCACCAGTCAGTGATGCAGTGCATTTTAACCACCATTTGGTACAATACAGTACAGCTCCAGCTACTGCGCAGGGCCAGAACTGAGAGGGTTGACCTCGACTCCACTGACGTTTTCTCTGCATACATTTTTTTTCCTCGCATCTGTTTTTGGCAAAATTGCCGTTGCCAGATTTGATCCAAATATCTGCTTTTTGCTGCTGGCTTTTTATAGTTTTGTACTTTGGCAACATCGCCAGATACCAGGGAGAAGGCTTGGGGTGAAAGTGGAACTGCAGCTTCCAGTACCTGGAGGGAGGTACAAGAAGGATGGAGAGAGGCTTTTGACAAGGGCTTGAATTGAAGTGACAGGACAAGGGGGGAATGGATTCAACCCTGCCAGAGGGCAAGGTTAGGTGGGATATTGGGAAGAAATCCATCCCTGTAAGGGTGGGGAGGCCCTGGCACAGGTTGCCCAGTGAAGCTGTTGCTGCCTCATCCGTGGAATTTTTCGAGGCTGTGTTGGACAGTGCTTGGACCAGCCTGGGATGGTGGAAGGTGAACATGGCAGGGGGCTGGAATGAGATGATTCCATGAGATGATCCCTTCCAACACAGACCATTCTGTGAGATACTGAGAAAGTTTTTCCATCTGGCCCTTGCCTCGGTGCCATCTATGACCTGCTCGTTTACTGGTAAGAATAGGATTACAGGCAGGAAGTCAGAATAGAAGAAATCTTTTATACTCTAGAGATAGTTTTGGTGGCACTACAGTGGCATTTCCCCAAGGGGAGATGGAGGAGATGGATTGCTCACACCTGAGTGAGAGCAAAATGCAAACAGAGGACCTGTGCAGCTGGTGATCAGGATTCCTCCTGGCTTCGCACAGCACAGATTTCCACATTAGTTCCTGTCAGCATGGAGACCCCTTGACATTATTGGGTCAAAGAAAGGTGCTAATCCATCACAGAAAATGGCTTAGCACTTGATTTATATTCATTTATCTTTGCTCTGCACAAATGCTTTGTTCCTTACCCTGCTTTGAATCAGGCCAGCCTAATATATTGGCATCTCAATCATCATTTGGCTCCCACTGAGATGAAGAAGCAATGGTCAGGCCTGCAGGGCCCTAACAGCAAATCAGTGATTTATTAGGAAGAACAGGGCAGGAAGGTGAAGATCATCTTGAAAATAAGTAGTGAGAAGACTGCTACATTTTTCTGTTTGTCTGATTGTTCTGCCCTGAAGAATTACAAAACATTAAAAAAGCCCTAAATCAAACTCAAATAACTTAAGTTTTTGAAGCACAGTGTTAAAAAGCTGAGTAATTTATTTTTTTATCTTATTATGGTGGTCTTGAAATTAGCCCAGGAAGGGGCATTGGAAGCTGAATGACTTTGCCCACACAGCTACAGAGGATATCAAATTCCATCAGCACGGAGCCAAGGCATGTCCAGCTATGCTCAATCACCCTTTGTTTGCTGTGCCACTTGTCAGGGAATGGGATAAGGGGAAGTGAGACATGATACTGGGGGTTAAAGGATAGAGAGTGTTACATGTTCCTCAAGAATCTTAAAGAAAAATAAAATATTTCCAAGGTAAAGGTGCAGAATTTGCTCTTATTTATAGGACTGTTTTCCAGTGCTCTCCCATTTTTTCACAGATTTCTTCCATCAGGGAATGTTTAGTGTTTGGATTTTTTTTTTCCTATTCCTTTTCCATCATCCTTCCATGTATCTATTCCCAGCCTCTCTGAGTCTTCTATGTGCTTCTTCCCCTTCCCCATTGTTATTATTGTATTAATTTGGGGAAAAAGATTGTTTTAAAGTACAGTTTGAACTCCAAATAAGTTTCTGTTTCAGATACAAGTGATGTTCCTATCTCCTACTGCAGTCTGTAACCACCCAGAAGTGGAGCTTTAGGGCAGCCCAGTTTTAGCCTTTACCAGCTTGTCCTTTTTTAACAGAACAGTCTCTTATTCGAGCTGTCACTTCAATAATTTGGCGAAAAGAACAGAAAAAACCATTCTTAGATAGTCGAGCCTCCAAATCTGCCTCTGCCATGGTTCTGCCTTTTGTTTAATTCCATGACAAATTTAAAAAGCTAAGACTTTTTTTTCCTTGGCAATAATCAAAGCTATTAATACTGCTGGGATTTAGTGGTTGCAGACAAACAGCTGGATCCAAAAAGTGATTACTTCTGTGGGATGGGGTTATTTGTGTGGGATGGACCTTTGCTTTTCAAGTCCTTCCATGCTGTGCATCTCTGCCTCGCAGCAGTGGAGATGCTCCACATTGCCTTCAGAGAGAAAATCACAACTTAGAGCAACATAGAACCAATAAAACAGAAAATAAGGGTTTTATTTTGTTCCTTAATGACTACAGAAATTTTATGGACAAAGGTAATGCTGTGATGGTTCATTAAAATATAGACTTTTTTCCAGCTGTGTAGTTTTTTGTCAATTTAAGGATCTTGCTCTAAAATATTCTTTCATTTTGCTTCTGTTGTGAGGCAATTTTCCCTGTAATTCCATCATATTGCCTGAAATGATGAAAAATGGTTTGGTTTGGATTTGTTTGTTCATTTCAGCTCTACAAACAACAATGTTCCAAGTGTCAGGAAAATAGTTGCATGCTATCAAATGGTGTAACTGGAAAATCCTGTGCAGGAGAGCCCTGAGACAACAGCACGCTGTCAAAATCAATTGGGCTGAATGCTTGAATTCATTATGGATCTGCTGCACGGGTGTGATAGAGATATTAAAGTGTATTTTAAAAATAAAAGACAAGATTTGGATTCTAATTTTCATCCCCTACACAGATGCTGTGTTAAAAACCCAGAACATGTGGTAGTGTTTCCAAATTCTTCAATTAACCATGGTCACCCTGAGAACTGCTGTTTTTCATGCTTATGCAAAAGAATTGCTGTTTTAAAATAAAAAAATACTGGTTTTCTTCAGAGTTATGAAATTATGCTGGGGATCCATTAATCAGAGTGGTTTCCTGACCAAGTATTCACATCTTAATGTAAATGTCTATAAATAATATAGTGGCAGCAGCATTCTTTTGGAAACAAAATTCAAAGAGGTCCTGTTTGAGCAGCAAATACTTGCTCAGGGCACTTATATTTAGGACTCTAATGGAAGTGTACAAGTTATGCTTTTTCTACAAACTATAAATGGCCACAACCAAGAGACTTAGACTTTGAAATGCACTTGGCACTCGTGCAGTGAGAGAGACAGGCCAGAACCTTGTAGTACAGTTGGGGGGGGTTGGATTTTTTTTTGTTTGTTTTTTTTGCCTGCCAGCTTTACAAATATTGCCAAATTCTTACAGTGTTGCCACCCGTAAAGGGCGCTTTCAAAAACAGATGTTGGATCTGCTCTCGTTTGAGACTGGTGTGGAGCCTTGGAAAGGCTGAACCCTGAGTGCAAGTGTGATGACAATGGGGAGGTGATGGGAGACAAGAAAGAGGAATTCAGCTGCAGAAGCAGAGAGTAAAATAGGTGCTGAAGCCAGAGCAAGACCTCGTGGAAGGAAGCCAGGCCTGAATGCAGATGGTATGAGATGGTCCCTGAGCACCACACACGATGCAGAAATGGGCTGGAGTGTTGCATAGAGGGTAAAACCGAGCAGTTGGTGAGTAAGTGGAATTCCACAGCTTCACTTCTGAGTGTCCAAACAATTGGTCATTGTTGACAAGATCTCCAGGATGCTTTGATGTGAGGAAGCAGAAAGTTGCAAAATACTGTCATTAGTAAGAGACTAATCAGCTGTATTGAGGGGGAAGACTGCCAAACACTTCCAAGTGTTTGAGGAAATGAAAATTAAGAGGAGCACAGCTTCTGTCCTGGGCTAGAATTGCTGCTGGTCTTTAGTGCTATCAGAATACTCTCAAGAGCAAACCCTGCCTAATGGTGCTTGTCAAACACAAACATTGTTATCATGGTGGTGGAGCTTTGTGTTTGTCTTGTCCCAAAAGCTTGCACTAATATTGGGCTGCGAGCAAAGCTGGGGTAAAAATGGCAAAGCTTGTGATTCATGAATTACTCATGCACGTAAACGATGCTGAGAGCAATTTACTGTGCTGAAGTGATGTTGAAGATTACGCTGGAAGTATCAAATCTGTCTCTTTTCTCTGTGAACTGCTCATGGTGCACCCGCCCCAAGTTGTGTGTTGTCTGGCTGGTGACTCAAAACCTGAATCATTTTTGTCTGCAGGCAGGGTCAGAATGTGCTCATCCTGGTGAGACTCCAACTTTGCCCTCCTGAGGTCAGGCTTCACAGTCTCAGCACTGCATTGTGTTTCTCTTAGATAAAATTTCAATTTTATATTGAGTGACAGATGCATATTTCACCCTGACAAAACCCCAGCTGCTGTTGCTGACAGCTAAAGGAGAACCGTCCCTGAGCTGCCTAAAAAATTCCTTTAGGAGCAGTAAGTTGGTTACTGCTGAGCTCCTATTTCCTCATGGCTTTTGAAAAATAAACTGAGAGTAATCAGTTCTTAGGACACTGATATTTTAGGTCATTAACTGTTGTAATTGTAATCTTGATGTTTATTATTAAGTGACCATGGTTTCTGAAATCTGATTTAAATGGCTTGCAACAGCCAGGAGAGGCTAAGGAGGGTAGATTTTATCAGGTCAAGGACTCACCTGTATAAAGAAGCTGCCATGCAGGGGTAATTTCTTCCAAAAAATTGCTCAGAAATATGTTAGAAGGGATTGCACTGGATTATTCTGGAGTGCTGCCCTGGTCAGATTCTCCATCTTGACATTCTCTAAGAAAAGGAACTGCGAGTGACAGAGGATATAAATTTACTATCCTCTTTGTTTGGCAAGCGTACAGATCATGGGATGTATAAATAGAAGAATTGAAGGCAAGTAAAGAGAGGTCATTATGGGATGTACAAAGAGCTTACTCAGAGCACATCTGGGGAACTGGGCATGATTCAAAGGCCAGATTACAGGAAGGACAGTGAACAATAAGGAATGGATTAGAAGAGGGTATTGTGGAGGGTATGAAGGCTCGAGCTGGTGCCTGCAGTTGCTGCAGTCCTGCTGCTAACATCAAATGAAGCTGGTTTTACTGTAAGAGCACCTAAATTGGAGACTTCTAAAGAATTCCAAAGGAATGGAGACAGAGCCCTCTTCTTCCTAAGTTTTCTGATCCCTGCAGTAGTGCCACTGAAGGACTCTTAGCCCTGCTTACCTGCCATACCTCTCTCCCTTTTTTGTTAGCTTGCTTATATATATATGTTGTTTCTTTATAATTTCTTATGTTTTCTTTATGTTTCTCTGTTTGTCAGAATAACTGCCCAATATTGTATCCACATCTAAATGTCTACAGGGTTAAAATAATTTTGCTTTTGTTAACCCTGTCACACTTGGGTAAAGCTTCTCTTCTGATGTCATAAGCTCCACTGAGGTACAATTAAATATTGTCACAATATCAGTTCTTTCATCTCAGAAGTATCTGCATCTTGGGAAGCTTTGTTGAAGGTAAAAAAGGCTTTGTAAATGAAAAAAGGACTGTTGGTAGGGGGCAAAAAATGTGCTATTGACATATATGGGAAATGGGGACACTAAATGTTGATCAGCATGAAGGAGTAAGTTGAGGATGAGAAATGAAGCAAAAACACTGCTGCTGTCACACCACCCTTACGAGGAATGAAGCAATATCCTCATTTTCCAGATAAGCAGGCTGAGACACCGAGATTAGTCAAACTGGTTGGGGTTTACACGAGTAGAGAATTCTAAGTCTTCAGCTTCTTGGATCACAGTCATTTTTTGGCACAGAATTCTGATTTTGTATTTCTTTCACAATGCTCATAATCTATTTATACCACTCCTCATAAAACTTTGTTTTTTCATTGATATTTCTAATCTATTATGGGGTTTTCTCTTTAGTGAGCCATACTGGATCCTGAAACTAAGAGTCCTGGAAACATGGATTTATTGATAATGGATGGATTTTTTAATACTGATATTACAGTGTAGTGCAGGTCTTTGCTTGCCCTTGGACCCTGCATAGAAAAGCCAGTGCCTGAAAAATCACGTTCAGAATTCCAAAAGGATCAGCTGAGTGTTAGAGATATACTTGTTGACATATGGCCACACACACTCCTCTTCAGAAGTAGTTGTAGGAAGTAATAATAGTAGGAAGCATTTACAGTTTATATTTACAGATTATATCCCCAAAGGCCTTTTATTAGGACATATAAAACAGGAAGCATAGTTCTACAAACCTAGACTTAGAGCCACATAGTTACTCCATTCATTTTCAATCTCTGGATCAGGGTTGTGGGAGCAATGGCTCTGTGCTGACCAGTTTCATACCGGGAATTTGAACGGGGAATTTTGAACAGGAAGCAATGGCTGTGTGCTGGCCAGTTTCATACAGGGAATTTGAGCTGGGAGGTTTGGGCTTTGCCAAGTGCTGGTTTTGGTGCAGGAGTTTTGTGGTTGCTTCTCTTCCTTTTGTTCATGTTTCTCCATCTCTGAAATGGGAATGAGGACAGTCATTGTGCTGTGCCTTTTGGCAGCCATGACAATGCAAACCCAGGATATGTTCCCTTGTGCTTATGTTCAATTTAGTTCTTGGGGCCAGGCCAGGTTAGTGGTTGTCCAGAAGACCACAGGGATATGGAAGTGGGATTAATGACTCAGTAAATTCTGACTCGGTATTAAACCAAGGCCTCTCTCCTACATTTATAGTCATTTGCAAGCCTGTATATCACAGCTGGATTCAAATGGAACACAGATACTTCCTACCTTTGTCCAATTCCACCGTTTTCATAGCAAAAGTGAGGCAAGATGTGTGGGATGAAGACAGACACAAGGGAGTTTCCTAGGACTAGGGAGGCATTTGTAGTGATGGTCCATAGGCTCCTGCCCTTTCCATGGCAGCGTTGCTGTGAGCTCCATGGCTTTCCCTGCATTTTAGACTTCCAGTTGCTGCAGTGACTTGCACCCCAGGAGAAAGGGGTGGTGAATTTTGAGAGTGCTTTATAACTCTCTCCTGGGGTATTTTGGTACTTAAGCAATGCCTGTTGACACTGAGCCGCAGGAAGACTGTGAGCGTGAAGGCAGTGCATCTCTGATGCCATTCCTGAAGTCCAGGAAAACTCTATTTTGTTAATTTGGAGAGGATATTGTCTCTTTGAGCAGTAGGACCAAGACTGAGGACTGTGTGACTCCGAGGTGTCCAGAAGTGTCCCCTTAGGACATCAGTTCTTTGGTGGAGAGATCCAGCATAGCACCTGCTGAAAATTTTAAAAATTTCCCCACTTGAAGCTCCTCCCTCCTCTGCTTCTTCTCCTGTTTCCAATTACAGAATTACTGTTTAACGTGGATGCAGATACAAGAAGCTGTGTTTTATTTTTCTTACTGCTGACAAACTGGGAGAGATGCCTGCCTGCTTTCTAGCAGAAGCCACACTTTTCCTACATGTGAGCAGTTAGGTGCATTGTTCACTGATCACAAGCCTCTCTCACCATCTATAGCATGGCTGCAGTTGATTATAGAGCCTGGTGTGTTTAGGTTTTGAGGGAGCTCCATCTGAGGGGTTTGTTTATGTGCTGTCAAAATGATCCTATCTCATTTCATAAAATAGAGGGGGGTTGAGCTTTCCTAGCAGCGGTAGGTCAGCAAGGAGAAAACAGTGCTCCAGGAATTGGCATTAATTCCTGCTGGTGCTCCACTCTTAGAGCTGATTGGCAAGAGGGAACTGCGGGGCTTTGTGTTGTGTGGGAGAATGAGGAACGGAAAACAAGGAGAGCCTTGAATGCTCCTTGCCATGAAGAATTGCAGGACTTTGTGCAAGGTGACAGCCGTCTCCATGTCCTGGCCATGTTCCAATGTGGGAACTGCACTTGCAGCTGAGATTTCCCCTGGCTCCATTGGAATCAGTGGGATTTGGCAGCTCCAGCATAGTCAGGTCATCACTATCCACCTTCAAGACTTTGGCCTTCCAGAATTTCAGTTCACAGGGATCAGCCATCGTTCCCACTCCCCGGGCTATTTCTTGTGGAATTAATTTATCCCAAGCCAAACATTGCAAAAGCACACTGATGTAGGGATTTCTACTTGGTTTTCTAGTGCATTTTTCAAGCATACTCACAGTACTCCTGGTTTTACACACAGAGCTTTTAGCAGCAATTTATAACATATAGAGATGATTTTTAATTTTCCAAGGGCTTTCTGGTTGGTTTGGCCAAATAGGTGCTTTTTTTCCTACTATTATGATTTGTTTTATGGAAGTGTTTAGATATAAATAGCACTTTGTATTGTTCCATACACTTTGCTAGGTTTATTTTTTTAAAAGCAGTTTTTCTGTGTCAGTTGTTTATGATGTATATCCCTGTCCTAATTATATTCCTGATTCTTTGCCTTATCTGTCATGAGCAGAGCCAGTGCATTTCTGAACTAAAGGAATCAGTACCCTGGGCAATTTCCATGAGAAATCCCAGACAGCAGAATTCAAGTGCTTTCCAGCCAAGACTCCTTGGCCTTTTGTCACTTGTGAGTGGCCCCATCTTAACCTCTAGATTTTATATAAGTGTTTGAAAGCCATCAAATGGCTGATGAGTTAATCTGTAGAAAGTTGTCTGCCAGCATCAGGGGTCCAGACTGGAGAAATCTCAGAGAAAACCATTACAACAAGGTAAAAGTGATGGCAGGTCCATTTGCATGGCCGTGGTGTGTAAATGGTGTGAGGTGTGGAGGGGCCATGGGTAGCTAGAAAGTCAAATATTCCAGTCTCAGAGCAAAATTCGGGGAAAGATCTGCATTTGCCTGTATCTTAAGATCAAAAGAGCAGAACTTGATTCCAGCCTCTGAATTATGAGGACATTCAGAGATGGACCTGGGGTTCCTTACAGGAATTGTCCTGCTCGAGGAACTGGATTAACTGCCCAGCTTGGAGAATCATAGAATCAGGCAGTGGTTTGGCTTGGAAGGGATTTTTAAAGCTAATTTAGTTCAAACTCCCTTGCTATGGGCAGGGACACTCTGCCCTAGCGCACGTTGCTCCAAATTGTGTCAAACCTGGCCAGGGATGGGGCAGCCACAGCTTCTCTGGGAAACTCTGCCAGAGCCTTCCCACCCTTAGAGTAAAAAATTTCTTCCCAGTATCTCATCTAAACCCACCCTCCTTCAGATTAAGGCCATTCCCCTTTATCCTGTCACTCCATGCCCTTGCCCAAAGCCCCTGCAGCCCCTAGGTTGTGCCTGGACCCTTCTCTCCTCGAGGCTGAACATTCCCAGCTCTCCCAGCCTGTCTCCAGAGCAGAGGTGTTCCAGCACGTGCTGGAAATCACACAAGAGCTTTTCCCAGCCCTGCTCGTGGGAGCCATCACATTAGAGCCAAAGCTCTCCACAGAGCTGCTGCACCTCTTACAGCAGAAAGATGTCCAGGAGTGTGAACAGACTTTTCCCTGGATCTTGCTCAGACTGGAAACATTTTCAGTTGCTATTAAAAAGCATCAGATTACGGACAACAATTTCAAACTCTTTAGGCAAGCAGAACAATTTGAGTTTAAGGAACTGCTTAACTGGAACTCACCCAGTCGTGACTGCTTTTTAAGAGCATTGGCAGCAAATGCTCCTGAACAGGTTTCATATTTAACTGAGGCAGAATAAATATGGCTTTATTTCCAGCTGCTGTTTCAAAGGCTATGGAAAGATCAGGAACAAACTGTTAGCCAGCCATGCTTTAACTGAGAATCAGGCCATTCCAGAGGTGACTTCTGAGCTCCTGATGCTCCTGAGATTTGAGCTAAGCCACGCTTGAATTCACAGTCTCTCCTGAACTCCACCAGGGCTTGGATCTTGCACTTAAAATCTTAATTAAAAAAATCTGCCGGAGTAGTTCATTCCTGCACACTAATTATGTGCTGTTTCATATTGTGTTTTGTGGGAAAAACACACTTTGGAAAGTCAGGAAATAAAGGTGAGTATCAAACAGAGGGTGTTCTAACGTGGATTTATTTATTTATTTCAGTTGCAGTTTTGCTTATCTTGCTTGTCATGATTAAAACCAGTGTTGCCCTTAAAACAGAAATGCAGGAATATGAATGCCAGACAAAAACGTCCCCATGGTTTGTACCACTGTAACACCTTTTGACTGAAAATTCCATTATTTGGGAAGCAGGAGAGCAAGAAGCATAGTTTGGGATACAAATAATCAGCACGTGCAGTTGCCTGTCATCAAAAAAAGGGATTTAAAAACTGGTGTTAAAGATTAAGTGCGGTTCCTACTTACAACGTCGCTGGGCAGAGCTTAACTGCAGATGTTCTTGTGCCTGAATTTCTGATCTCAGAAGCAACAGTGATGCTTTTCCAATTCTACGGAGTTACTGGAAGCAGATCAGAGAGGAAATGCTGATTAGGGTGCTGCAAGATAGAATAGTTGCTCTAATAAAGCTTTTCTGTTTTGCTTCCCACTGTCTCAAAATCAGTGTTGGGAGGTGTGTCCTCATTCCCAGGCCTGCTTGTGCCTATGGAGACCTGCCAGATGTGGGGAGCCTTTGAATCCTTATGTCATTTATCCCCCTCTCTGATCCCAGGGAAAATCCCCAGTGGCATCACTGGCCTTTGGTGAATTCCTTTGATGAAGTCTTGGTGAATTCCTTATTCCTCTCTGGTGTGTAAAGGATGCTCCTTAGCTGTGCCAAGGCAGGTGACATAAATCTTGTCCCCAGCTATCTTGGATGAGTAATTTTTCCAAAGATAAATAAATCCTCCCTATTTCCTCGCACCATCTGACAAACCGTGAACTGGAAAACTGAGAAAATGTTGTTGCCTTTTGCAAGCCAAAGTGTTCTGCAAATCTATATTTTTAATTCCTTGTTAGAAAACAGAACCAACTGAAAGTGGCTGGCAGAGAAAATGTGCCCCATTTCTTTCCCTCTGCTGGGCTCAGCAGTGGAGCTGCCATTTTCTGTTTTCGCCTCTGTAGAATTATGTGCCTCTGTTTGAAAGTTTTGACAAATCAGGCTGTTTTCATTCTCCCTCTGCCATAAATTCAATCCATATGTCTCTAAAACATCCTTTCATAGCTTTGGCATGGAAAAGGAAGTGGCTTAGACTCTGTATAGTGTATTTAAAGCAAAGCTCTCCTAGTTTCCATGCATGGCTTCTGGTAGCTCTTAAAGCCTCAACTTCCTAATTATTCAGGTTAAGAGGGCATTGGCAGAGCGTTCTCCATTAACTAACAGTGATGTACAGTGAAGAAACACAACAGGATAAATAATTCCCTTTTTCTCATCATCAGGAAGTTTTTGATGCAGCCCTTGGCTTTGCCACAAAGCAGGATGCAAAGAGGATGTGAAAAGGGTAGGAGAGATCAATCCAGCATAAAATCTCAAAAGAAAACATCAAGACAAAGAAACAAAAGGTCTTGCACAATGAGCTGCAGGGTTTTGTTGGGCAGCGATATACAGCACCTATATAACAGGAGGTCACTGCCACAGGAGTAAAGGATATCCACATCCCAGCCCGACCTGGGGTCAGGAGATGAGGGCGGAAGGAAACGTGGGTCCGAGCTGAACTGTACTGCTGTGGATCAAAGCTGAAAATCAGAAATACAGGATGCAGCAGGCTAAGAGCACAGGCAGTCGTGGCTACTCTGAGTGGCCTTGTCTGGAATCAGGGAAAATTTGGGCCAGAAGGTGCTGCTGGAGTTGTAGGATGGATCTGTAATTAAAAATGGGGCAGTAGTGAAAGCACAGGAAGTGGCTGAATGACTGTAGGTGGCTTTTTGGAGTCCACCTGTCCTGTGGATGCAGTGGCACCAGATGTACCCCTGGGTGCCACTGGTTAGGGCAAGTCACTCTACCAGCTCAGCCTCAGTCACACATCCTGCTCCCTGCCTCACATCCTCTCCAGAGGTCACATTCCCCCTTTTCTCTGTGCCATACAGAGCAATCACTTCTGTGCACTTGTACCGAGGGAGAGGAGATGTGTGTGGTAAGCACATGTGTGCAGTGTAATTCCTAATCTCTCTTGCACAGGGGTCATTTACAGAGATGAAAATGCAGGCAACCTCAGAGCTCCTGGGCGTTGCTTGGCGCATCCAGAGGTGCGCGCGTGCAGAAACCACAGTCTGAGCACCTGAAACTGCATGGCAGGTTCAAAGGGCTGGCAAAGCCCGTGGTTTTGTTTGCAGGGTTGCTGGGATGAGGTGGACTCCAGGCTATATTCCACATCTCTCCAGATCAGGCCCTTCTATCTGGGGATCTGCATACAGCTGTTCAGCAGCGAGCTGTGTGTGCGTGGACTAGTTGTTGTATAAACAAGAGTAGAGAGTTAACCAAAGCTTTTCATGTAGTTTTATCTCTACTGCAATTTGTTTCCAGCTCTTAAAGGCTGTAGGAACATCCAGCCTTACTCCCTGGAGCCTATTTCAGCCATTCCAGCGGTGTTCACAGCACTGTTTGATTTCCTTTGAACTGTTCCAAAATTCCCGGAGAAAGTGCAAGTTCTGTATCCCTCCTGGAGGGATTTGCTTTTCCACACATGTAGGCTGGTTTGTAAGAGGTGTGCTATGTGCTCTGCCCCAGGTGTGTTGTCCCTCCCTGCCTACTTCAGCCCCTACCATGACGGCTCAGTGTGCAACGACGGACGGGCCGATGCCTATGCGCAGCTGGAACTCCGGACCCTGGAGCAGTCCCTGCTGGCCACCTGTGTCGGGAGCATCTCAGAGCTGAGTAAGTTTGGGATGTAACCCACCATGGGACTCCTCAGCAGAGCTGGAGAGCCCATACCTCCTCCTGCAGCAGGAGTGATGCCACTGTTGGCAGCGTGAGCAGCATTTAATGTTGGGTGAGATTTAATTGTCTGGTGGTGCTGTTTATGAAAATCAGCGGGTTTCATTAGCGTGCTTTATATCGAATTCACCTGGTGAGGTGTAAGAGGTGCCTTTTTTTTTTTTTT
>VRYO01001269.1:39815980-39856682 GCA_009812075.1 Sialia sialis
AGTGCGGCTTATATTCAGGTGCGGTTTATAATCGTGAAACTACTGTACTCACAAAGCCCCTTTAAAGTAAACAAAAATGATTTGTGTTTTTCTGGTCTACTTTTCCCCTTGCAACGTTTCTACTGGCATCACTTTCCTAGCCTGCACCATCTGAATGCTAATGAATGCCAGGGCCAGTAAGGAGTTCGTGTGTTTCACCATTTATTTTGCAACCTGCCTTAGTTTGAGGTTTTCAAATTCCTTCAACACACCTCTGTTTATCCTGGAACACAAGAGAACATTTGTAGCAAGGGCCTAAGATTGAATACAGCTTCCTCTCTCTCTCTTCCCCCATCCCTGCCTGGCCAACTTGGTCAGTACATCCAGTGAATGGCTCTCCTGATACAGTTGCCTCGTTTTTTGTTTTTTTTTTAAAACATTGCTGCCCATTGCCAGAAAAATAGAGTGAGTGTGCAAAGCAGAAGGAACGTTGTTCTGAGCTGAAAATTGGAATTCCAGATGCATTTCTGCTATAAACTGTGCAGACTTCTGTGTTAGCACCAGCACTGGAGGATCCAGGATGCTCTCATAAAACGTGCGGATCCTGGAGCTACTGAAGTGGAAAGGCAGAGTTGTTAGGAGGATTTTTTTATTATTCTTAAGTGGGTCCTTAAAGCTGAAAATGCTCTACAACAAAGGAGTGGCACAGCTTTAGACTGCAAGCTGAGATTTTTAGTTCCCCGTTGGTCTGAACCACTAAAAATGTCATGTTTACACATATAGTAGCTTGGTGGGGCTTTCTCCTGTGGAGCAATAGAACCCCAGGGATTCAGGCTGGCAAATGTAGCGTATTGCTTTTACATATAAATGAACAAATAATAACTTCCCAAGAATTTCAGAGGGAAGTGTTGCTAATGCATATGTGGCACCACTAAACTCAGGGCACTTCCCTAGGAGCCAGCTTTGTGATGGGGCGACTATTTCAGGTCCATCCTTTCCCAGTATTGTAACTTTTGGACACAATAGAGCAATGTTTCCTGTGAGAGTTTGAGGGGAGTGTAAGGCATAAAGCAGCAGAGATTCTCCCAAGCTAAAAACAGATCCTAGCTAAGTATAGTAATAATTCAGCTCACTGGTTAGTAGTCACACTACTCGAAGATGAAGCTTTTTAAAGGTTTTTGGAGTTTGTAATGCACCACAACACAAGGAGATTAAACAGAGTTGTGCCTAAAGCCAGCTCATTGTAAAAAGACCAGTCTTGGGGTTATTGCTCCAGGAACTTTTTAAAAATCTGCAGTGCTAAAATTCTGAATGCAACTGTATGATTCAGGTCACCTTCATCCAGGCCTCCTCAGGTCCATCATGCTCTGGCAGCTTGGCTCCAGTTCAGAAACCAAGAGGAATGAGAAGCCCAGAGACCTCCTGGATAGAGCTTCTTATAATGTTGAGGGACAAATTTCTGGCACAGCTTGAGACAGCCAGCATGATAAATATTGGCTTTTTAATAAGAGAGTGAGATCTTGCCATTCTGGAGAAACCTGCAGCTAGAGTGAGAATGGGAGCAGCAGACCCCTCAAAGAAGAGGTTTCTGTCTTGAACATAATGTCACTAATTTCTCTCAAGTGCCTGGGCAGGAGGGTAGAACAGCATGACCCAGTTGGAAGAAATGGGAGCAACCTCCTAACAAAAATGAGAGTGAAGAATTGGTGCTTCTGACTTTGCCTTGTGAAGCTGTCGCTCCCAGCTTGGGCAGAGGACATTTTACAAAGTCATGGGTAGTTTTTGTAGGCTGGCAAAAAAATTTGGTATTTGTGGGTGGAAAGAGGAGAATATCAGCAGTAAACCAACAAACTCACTCTAAAGAATGTGTGGTAACTGAGGGATCTTTCACTTCATGTTTTCCAGCTGATAACTTGGTATTTGAAAGAAAGTGCTGCCAAGTGGCAGCCTGAGGGACAGGATACCCTCTGCCTTTGTGGAGGAGGTTCTGTGCACACAGCAGACATTCCTCTGAGCTGTGAGAACTTCTATTTGTTCAAAAAGCTTGATTAAAGGGTGGGTGACTGATAAAGAGATGATTTTGTATTTCCTCTGTGTGTGTGTGTGTGCAGGTGATTTGGTCTCGCGAGCCATGCACCACATGCAGTGCCTGAACACCATCCGGCCTGGCATGAGCCCTGTCCGGCAAACCCGGCAGCAGCAGCCCATCTCCTGGTCCCCTGATGCCCTCCACACCCTCTACTACTTCCTACGCTGTCCCCAAATGGAGTCCATGGAGAATCCCAACCTGGACCCTCCGAGGATGACGCTGAGCAATGAGCGGTAGGTCGGTGAGCTGGGAGTGGGGATGGAGCAGGCTGGAAGGGCTCCTGTTGGATATCCAGGGCAGTTTTTTGGGATGCTACCTATGAGGCATCAGTTATTCCTGCAGCCAGGCCAGATTAGGTTGTCAGACCTGCCAAGTTTGCGAAGCCTTGGAATTGGAGCTGGAAAGTGAGCTGGTTTTTCGTGCAGTCTTTCCGAGCGAGGCACAAGGCTGTGTGCTGCCAGCAGGGCTTGTCTGGAGACCTTGCCAAAAGTACATATGGTTGCCTAAAGCAGGAAAGGCCTTCCCAAAGAAAATGTTACCTCCTGAATGGTGCCAATTAACAATTGTCATCGTTCTGGGAAAAAGCAACGCCATTTGCTACGGGGGGGGTTCAGGGGATTTATGAATATCCTACTGAAGGATTACTTCAGTTGGTGCTGTGTGTCTGGAGAAAGACATTTCTATAGGAAGCCAGGAGCTAACCAGGGAAGGCAGTGGGTCTCCCTGCCTTCTGCCAGCTCTGTGGCTGACTCTCAAAATAGGGCCATTATTAGAGCAGTCAGAAATTTTCCAGCGGGATGTTTTTTCTCTTGGAAGCCTCCCTGGTTTCCTTCCTGCCCAGCTCCTTGGCAGGCTGCCTGACAGGCTGGTGGCACAGGAGAGCTGAGGAGCCCTCAGAGCTGAGTTCCTGGACAGGTCAGGCAGCTCCTGCTCCCCAGTTGTATTCTGTAGAGAGACCCAGGCCACTCCAGACTTGTTTCCCCACTTCCAAGTGCGCACCCAAGTTTCTGTTCATTTCAGAAATCTTAAATGGGAAGTTCTGTTTTCTGGTTATCTGTTTATTCTAGCTTGCTTTTTGGAAGCCTTTTTATCCTGCTGGACATCAGGCTGAGGGAAGGCTCAATCCTGGCCCTTCCCAAAAGCAGCCTGTGGTTGGGAAGTTTCCTGGTGTGTTCATGTGTTGAGGCCATACCCATAAAACAGAAAAGCAAAATGTTTGTTGGGCAGGTGAGCAGGGAAAGGAGAGCATCTCTGCAGTTTTGTAAATAATCTGGTTTCTTCTTCCCACCTTGAGCTTTACTGTATAATTACAGAAGTAAAAAAAAGGTTGCCTTTCTGTTTGATCCTCCCCTGAAATCTTATCTAAAAGAGCAAAACTCTACAAAGAGAGGGAAGTGGTGTACAGATATGAAGAATCATAAGGAATTAAGGTGAATAAAATAGGAGTAGAAAGAAGCATGGCTGCACACACCTCAGCCTGCTGGTGGCTCAGTTTTTTGGGCTTCATCAAGGTTACCCCTGCCTAATGCAAGGCTGTTTATTTAGCACACTGTGCAAAAAAAATTTCATGAGGTCAGATTGTAAAATTGTGCCACTGGTTCCCACAGTGATACAGCTGAGACTGCTGAACAGTTCATGTCAGAAATGTAGATTAGGCTTTCTATTTTGTGTTCTTTACAGTGGTCTCCGTGTAATGATGTTACTGCAGCTACTTGTTTTGTATACTGGGGATAATAAATGAGTTAAATCAGGAGAGCAGTTATCTTTCCAATTGCTCCCAAACAATGCTCTTCACATGGTTCACCGGAGTTTTTTTGGAATGCAGGCTGCAGCTCTATTCTGTTTGAAATCCACACTAGATCCTACAACAGCTGGGGTAAGGGAAATTTCTGCCATTTTATTCTGACCAGTACTTAGCTGTAAAGGAAATTAAAGAGGATATATTAAAATGGACCAAAACCTGACATTAAGCAAAAAAACAAACCAAAATCAAACAACCTGAGCACTTAGAGGACTGGCTTTGAAAAATTTATGGAAGCTGGAAATGAAATCAATCCTGCCAATCCAACCCTATGTTTTGTATGCTCCAGGATGTATTTGCGTCTTGCTGTCCTGAGCTCTGGGCATATATCTGGTACAGGCAGGGGGATGAATCCTGCTGGCAGCACTTTGCAGAGGAGGTGCTTTCCTCTCTCCTGGCTGAAGAGGAGAGGCAGCCGAGGCTGCGAGCGAGACGCCGGACTTGTGGCGTGAGAGACGAGGGCACTGATTCACCTAATGTGACTTGGCAAGGCTGTGCAGCCCATTTCTTTTATTCTTCCCTGAGCTTTGCTAAATCAGCTGCAAACTGGGCACTGCTCTTTTGTGTGTCTGTGCTCACTTTCTGGAATACACGTGTTCTGTGCTCTGCAGCTCCAGCTTGCTTTCTGCTGGAAAAATCCCGGTCATGAGCAGGCACAATAATACTGACCTGTTCTGCCTTTGCTTGTGCTTCAGTCCCCATGCTCTTGCCTGAATATGCATATGTATTGATCTGAAATTCAGCGAAGAGAGCTGCAGACTTGAAAAGAGCTGATTTTGGGGAAGATCCATGAGACACATCAGTTCAGCGGAAGGAGCTGCAGTCGTTCATCCACCGACCTGACAATCTCCTGTTCATTTTGACTTTCTGCCAAAGTGGTGCAGAATGCTGTGGAAATCATAACACTGTAGGGTCTGGAAGGTCTTCACTTTCAGCATGAAGGCAAGCCTAGGATTCAGTTCTGAAACCATGCCTAATGGAGGCTGTCACGTGCCGAGAAGGGCTTTTAAGAGCCTGGCTAAGCTTCTGCACTTACCCTGCAGCAAACTGCAGAAGGCATGAAAACACACACACTTGCAGATTTGAGGCACCCCGGTGAACAGAGCCAGTTTCAACCCACACAAGTGGGTTTTTATCCATGCTAAACACCTTAGCAAAAGACCTGAGGTGAGGAAGCTGGAGAGGGCTGCAGCAGTGGGGTGGATAGAGTCATCTCTAGAGCTCTCTGCAGTATGTGGATGGTTTGGGATACCCAGTAAGCTGAAACTCTGCAGAGTTTGTGGGCTGGTGATGTTTGCTTCTGGCACCTTCAGGTGAAGGTGTTGAGGCAGGAGGAGAGGAGGCAGAATTAGAAAGCAGTCAGGTATCTTAGGCAAAACATGAAACATTTGCAAAGTGGATGCAGCTGCTCGCTTCATGGCCCACTTAGAACCCCAGAATGACCTTTTTTGCTGCACAGACAATAAACCATCTGCTGTTTGGGGTCAAGCAGGACACCTGAGGAAGCGTTTTGCAAACACAGAGTGCCACTTGTGCAATATTTTGGCAAAGGAATTAGACCCTGAGGTGAGCACGAACTCAGTGAGGATACACCTGAGTGCCCGGAGGCTCAGAGATTTTCCATGTCAGCAGCATGTCTGTGCTGCTGCTGCAAAAAAGGGCTCTGCTGGGCAATAAGATACTTTTATTTTCTCTGAGATCCTAGACTGTGTTGTGTCAGGGGTCAAAGGATGTGGGTTTGGACCAGGCACGTGGCACTCCTGCTTTCTTCACTCTGCTCCCGCTCTGGGATTTCTCCCATTGCTTATGTCAGACAGGCTTAGGAGCACTCCTGCAGCCTGATCTCATGTCCCAGAGCATGTTTGCTGGGATTGTTTGGGATACTGTGACTTGAGAAGAGCCATTCAAAGGTAAACGAAGTTCCTTTCTCCTTTTTCACTTTTCCCCAAGTGAGATATAAAGCTTTTGTTTTATTTTTAATGGTGTGTCAAGGCAGGAATGCTCTCGGTAGTGATGCTTATCTTGGGGAATATTTGTCAGCTCCCACAGAGCCCAAATCGAGGTCAGTATTTAGGCTCGTTTTACTGCTGAATGGACTGCTCTGCCCTGGGTTAATTACTTGGCCAGCATACCGGTCCAACCTTAAAGTTGGGAATAGACACCACCCACTGCCCTCGTCCTCTTTTTGCTTGTCATCTGTCTGCAGCATTTATTGTTGGAAAGTCAGAATGATCTAATACCTAAGAACAGGCAAAAAAGTTGGATCTTGCTTCCTTGTGTAGCTGATTATCTGTAGGTTTGGGTAGGCTGGGCTTCCTCCCCTTCCAGTTGCCCTATTAAGAAAACTCCAGATTGTTTTCTGTTGTTGATCTTGTTGGTCTGTAAAACATTTTAGAGCTAAATCCAGGCTTGTCCATCAGTGCCTGTTGATCCAGCCATGTCAGGCCTTTCCAAGCTGCAGCAGTGCCAAGTTTTACATGTTGTCTGAGTTTGCTGGTGCATCATTTTATCCCAAACATCAGGGAGTATAAAACAATTTACATCTGCAGAAGCCCACAGACTGTACCCATCTTGAGCCTGTCAGTGGAAATCCAGAAAAATGCTGGGGAAATTCCAGAGCTGATGGAGGATTTGTCAGCTGCCAGCAGTGAAATTTTGGGGCTTGTCAATTTAAATGAAATTCACAGCTCTTCAGCTGGAAAACTGCAAGAAGCCAACTACAGGGGCCCCCTCAGTTTGCCATGTGCAGGCTCCAGATTTCTGCTTGCAAACAAACCTAGGCTCACTCAGTTTCTTCCTTGTCACAGAAAACCATTCAGGAAGGCTACTGCTCATCGTGCTCAGGGGCTGCTCTTACTTACCAGGCTCAAAAGTGAATTTATTTTTTGCTTCCAACAGAACTCTTCCCATTTCATCTGTTACCTCTTATGATCTAAAGCCAAAGGATAAACATGCAAACCAAATTTTTCAGGAGGGTCAGGCAGGAAAAAACGGCTCCTCTGTGCCACATCAGCTGTGCAGAAGAGGAAGAAGCTGAGCTGCCTACTTTGGTTTTCTCTGTGGAGTATTCCCAGCAATGTCTGCTCTGAGATGTTTTTTAATGGGAAGGGGTGAAAAATGCATCTGATTCTGAAGGAAGATGTATCAGTGCTACAGAAAGAAACGCTGTTTTTCAATGCTCTATTCTTCCTACATCTGAGCCATTGATTTAAAAAACCATAATTGGCTGGAACACTTGATAATTTTTGTCTTGTGTGTAATCTAAATTTACTTTGACTGGAAGAGAAACCAGAGTTAGGTCTAAATAAATTCTTCTGGTAGATTGTCAAAATCCTGCCCAAGCAGGATTGATTGATTGGATTGATTGATTGATTGATTGATTGATTTGCAGTGCTCAATGCAATGGCCCTATGCCATGGCTGGTTTTTAATTCCTTGTGACCCTAGGTCTCCTCATCTTATTTCCTAAATTTCATGTTTTAAAAAAGCATGACTTTAATCTCACTTAGTTCCTTTTTACTTGATGATTTCTAGGTGCATCATTAGAAATAATTAGAGCCTGCAGCTCCTTCCCTCATGGTTTGCTGGGTTCTTTCCCTGTGTTCAAAAATGCCTGCCACAACTAAATGCTCCTTCTGGAATCACTTGAGACAGGAATGATTCGGTCACATAGATCACATTTATGCAAAGATACTAATTGAGATTAAAGAGAATGTTAATAGCCCAGTTATTAATGGAGATTGTCTCCAAAAAGTCTTGCTTGGCATAGCATGGGCATCCAACTGGAAGGTAAGGAAGGAAAATCAGGAAAAACCTGCAGAGCCTGCTGCAGAGACCTGTATTTGCTTGAGCTGCATCCTCAGCACCACTGAGAGGAATCCCTGCTTTCAGAGCTGGTTGAGGCTTTTCAGGACAAATCTCTTCTCCAGATGTATCTTTCCAGACTCTCACTGATATGGCATGAGGCTTTTTTCCCCTCTGCTCCTTTTAACTGCAGGTTTATGGAATTTTATTAAGTGCCATAGCTACATCATTGCCTGTCTTTTAGATTTATCTGTGGCCTAGTCTTTCCTAATTCCAATTTAATGTATTTATGTCTGAATTCTTTTATTTTACAGCCATACCCTATTGTTTCCATGCAGTATCAGGAGCAGAACTTGATACACTTAGTTCCTTTGAAAAGGTCTGCAATAAAACAAGTTCTGGGGTCTCTTGTCTGAAAGGTCTGAGTATCTTTCCATTCTGTCTGCAGCTGCCTCACCTTTCAAAAATAGGTGGACAGGAATAATAAAAGCAGACCCTGATCCAGTCAGTTGCCTTGAGAGAGCAAAGTGCTGTGATCATGCAGAATTTAACAGTACTTAAATCCACTCAGAGTATCCCTGAAGTCAACAGAAAGCTATGTCCACACATTCCAACCCTATCCCTGTGCCACAGTCCATTGATTTTATTCTTTCCCCCAGAGCTGTTTTGGTAGGAATATAGTGATTAAATACAAGGAAAGAGAAGGAAGCCTTACAGTGAACTGTGCCATTAGGGCATTGCTTGTGCAAAGGGCACATATAAACGTGTCTCCCCTTTTTAAAGGAAAAAAAAAACCTATTTGCTATCTGTGAAAGCTTAGTCTAGTAGATTTATTAGAAGAATAAAAAAGTATAAACAGATTATATCAACTTCCTTCACCAGCACAGGGAGAGAGGCTGCTACCGTGCATTTTTTCAGGCTTTGACCAGTTAATGTCAGGTCAGCCTTAATTGTGATTTTGCGGTGCTCATTCACAAGGAGATGGCATGAATACTGGCCTATTTCAGAGGCCAGTAAGCTGCAACCCACATGCATCTATTGACTGAAACTAACTATTCAGTGGCAGTGCTGTTCCTGACCTTAGGCTGGATCATTTGTTCACTGAGCCCATACTAAATAGTTCAAAACATTGAATATATTCCTCATTTTGAGATCTGAGAATATCTGTCATTTTAAAAAGAGAAATGAGTAGCTTTAGCACATTTATGATGCAGCTTTCACCTTCCTGCTGTTTATGGGACATCTCAGCAGTTATTCAGCAGAAGCTTCTAGATCAAAATGACAAAAAAAATATATTGTGACAGAGTCAGAGCCCATGGAAGCGGGACTCCTGCATATGTGCTCCTGAAAGGCTGAAGAGAGAACTAGGATGAAGTGTTTATGGAATATTAAATGGAAGGGAATTAAGTCTGGCTAAAGTCAGTAGGTGACAGATACCAGTTACACTTCCATTCCTGGAATATTCCTGCCTGTGCCTGGCATCATCTATTGAGATATTTTTACATCTCATCCTTTTTTTTTAAATGTTCATTTCTTGTAGTTCAAAGATTGAAGAACTGGAATGTAAGAGATGACCTTGGCAATGGTGAAGGGAATTAATTACAGACCCTGAGGATCAAATCCATCCAAGTATAACTGCTGAAACTGGCTGGCAATAATGCACTCTACTCGCAGTTAGATACTTCTCCCCCTCTCTTTTATGTTGTTTGTATAAACAAGCACTGCTCAATTTTATTGTTTTTTCCAACTCTACCTATCTCACACCTGGGACAGACCAGCCTTTCTTCCACATTGCTGGCTGTAAGCAATTTGTAGTGTTATTGTAGTGCTTCCAAAGGAGCTTCTGCATCTTCTGATCTTTCTGTTTTGGAGCAGGGGTGTGGTACAAATACAAATTATTAAAATTCTCTGCAAAACTGGGAGGAGAAGACTCTCCCTATGTATGAAATGGAGCAGCACAGAGTAGATTGCGTGGAGAGTAAAGAGACAAGGGAAATATTACAGGTACAAAAGAGAGTACTGTAAAACAAAAATTTTATGATAAAGACTGCATGTGAAGCTGTGGGAGAGAAGTCAGGTTTTTGGGCTGTCTTGAGACCTTGCTGCTGTTTTTCATGTTCTGAGAAGTCTCAAAAGTCGCTGTTACACGTGGGACCGTACACCTGAAAAATCACCTGTTTCATGTGGTCCTGGGCAGTGTGCTTAGCTGACTCTGGTTTTGAGCAAGGGCTTTAGATTGAATGATCTCCAGAAGTGCCTTCCAACCCCAGCTGTCTTGTGCTTCTGTGGTTCTAATTTCAGTATTTGCCATCAGGGTTGTTTTAACATCTCTGCACTTGGTGATTTCCCACTGAACAGGAATCAATACCTGTTCCCTGGAAATTCAGCAGGTACTGGTTGATTTTCACCACCTACCTGGAGAAGTGTGAGGTGTCTGACAGTCTTTGTCCTGTCAGTGGCAAAACATTTTTTTTTAAACACAATTTTCTGCTCTTACAGTGGTTTTATCTCAGTGCTGGTTGGAAATCCCCAGAAAAGGCTGTCACTGATCATAGCCACTTCTGGTGAAAGTTTTAAAAGTGTTGAAAAGTGGAGAGCTGATCTCTGGCTGTCTTGTTTAGCAGTGAAGAGCCAACAGGCACTGTGTATGTGTGTTTGTGTGTGTTACCACCCTGCAATTACAGCTCCAGTAATTACTGTAACTACAGCAGAGATGCCCACGTTGAGTTCTTGGCTTCTGCTCTTGAGTTTCCATCTGCTCAGATAAAAAAGAAGGTGCAAGAAGATGAGATCCTGGCAACTCAGCTGCCTGGAACCTTGGGGCTGGTTTACCCAGGGATCTCCAGTGCCTGTGGGTAGCCTGGGTTATGAATTATTTGTTTGGTGTCCGTGATGAGTAGCAAACCAGCATTAAGATTGAAAGGAAAATAATGCAAGGAGGCCTAAAACAAAGCTGTTGGAGCGTTACAGAAATACAGGAATAAGTTAGGCAAGGTCTTCTGGCTTCTTTTTCCACCTTTTAGACAGTGCCTGTGGAAATAATAGAAGACTGACTGAGAGTCTGCATCTCTCTGCTTGACTCTTGCAGGTTTTCTGTCTTTCCTGTCTCCATCTTTCCTAGACACAGATCCTCAAGGGCAACCTCCTCACAGTGGTCTCGTAACTAAAACAGTGAAAAATCCATAATGCTGGGAATGAAAAGTTCTGCGCACGTTGCAAAGAATGGTGATGCTAGCAAGCCAACAAGTTTCTCCTTTTTAAGTAATTTCTGTTGCCAATTGAAGTTAATATTGTTTCCTATTGGACTAAATTGCAGCCCTTCCCTTGCAGAACTTGCCTGTTTCCTGAGGAAGGAGTTATCTGGTGATTTGACAAAGGGCACGCTAAATAAATACAATCCTGAGTCTTTTCTGTGCAGCAGCCAGCACTGGCAGGTTGTTGGGGGTTTTGCTGTTATTGTTCCTGACATCTTTGTAACACATTGCTAAGAGCAAAGCTCCACTGCAGAGTAAGTATTTCTGGATATAATTTGTGATAATAGCAACAATTGTTCTCTCTCTCTGACCTTGTGGAGATCAGACCTAAGCTGTCCCTGGAGTAATTCTAGGTTGGTAAGGCTGTGCTGAGTTTCCTTTACCAAGGCAGTTTGCACTTCCCCATCCCATCCCTGTGCTGCCCTGACCTCATGGTCACTTACAGAGCTAAACTGCACCATTTTAATCACATGGTTTTTACAGCAGCTGCTGAACTGAGTGTTTTAAAAAGCACCTCTGCTCTGCAAGACAAATCCTATTCAAATGAGCTGCATGTCTGAGCTGATTCAGCCCTGAGTTTAGATTCTTCTGGGACTGAAGCACCTGGTGTTGATCCCATGGGTGCTGGTCTAACGTGTTTGCTGAGAGAGGAGGGACCAGGCTGTGCTTTGTTGGTGATGCTGCTGGAAGGGGCATTTCCAGCCTGGAGTCAAACCACTGGCAACTCGAGTTCCACTGGAGATATTGTGCCTGCAGGTCTCTCTTCCAGGGATTGGAAAATCTATCATAATGTCTGGAGAATAGAAGGGGCAGGTGGGAGCTGGAAGGTTTTATTCCTAGGCTTGGTGGAAAACTCTGCTACTGGAAGGAATTCTGTTAACAATTCCTCACCCCTTTGACTTTGTTCAGAAATGGGAAAGATCCTTCCAGAGAAATAGGGGGCTCTTCTTGGACAGGTGCTGCAGAACTGGGGACATGTTCAGTGGGAAAGGATGAGTTATCTGTGATGCAGTTCCAGAAGGTGGTCTGAGGAGTAGTTGAGGGGAATAGGAGCATGTTAGCATGAAATTATAATAGGGCTAACATAACCTGCACAGAACCTAGCTGCTTGTAATTATCCTGCTCCCAGCAGCCAGACTGGGTGATTAAGAGTTCCCTCTGTCAGCTCTGCACTGTGCCAGGTAGCAAGTGTTCAGTTCCCTGTTGGGGCTGCCAAATTCTTCAGGAAGGATCTCTCTGAAGGGTTGGTGCAGTGGAACATCTCAGAAACATATGTGCCTTAAGTGACTTTCCATCTGGGCATCCCATTCTTCCTTGTACAAGAAGTTACAATCATTTAATTAACACACTTTGGGGCCACTTTTGGTCTGCTAAACTGTGCTCAGACCCTCAAGATACCTAAAGATAAATGGCCAAACTGGCTTAATCTGAAAGCACAGTTTGCCACCAGCATAGTGACAAAGTTTTGGCTCTGTACAGCTTCATTCACAGTCAGGGCTCAGAGGTATCTGCTGCAAGGAAAATAAAATGAAAACCAGTTTATTTCTCAAATAATTTTGTTTCTTCGTTGTTTTGGGGGTTTTTTGAGGTAGAAACTCCGGGAAGAAAGGTGTGTCCCATGTAAATATTGTATTGATTACTCTTTGTGCTTGAAATGCAGAGCATTGGATGCTGAGAGAGCAGTTTATTAAAGCAACAGGTACTGAAGTGTATTGTAGATTTTTAGAATTTTAGATATTTTCATCAACAACCTGAAAAAGAACAATTGTGCACATTGAGTGTATTAGAATAGACTCATGTTTAGCTTTGTCATTTTTATCATAACAATCATTGATGCTTCTGTTGTTTGAGGTTTGCTTTTTGGCAGCAGCATTTTCATGGAGCTGAAAAGAAAAAAAAATTCCTTGCCATTTGGCATTAGAAACAAAAATTATTGTTTTTTCATGCTGGTCATTAGCTAAGAGAGCAGCTGGAGCTGGAAATCCCTCCTTGTTCCTGTAGGAGCCACAGAGCTGCAGCCTCTGCCATGGTCAGCATCAACCAGGTTGGGCCTGTTGCAAGAACAGGTTTCATCTTAGCATAAGAAAACTTAGTTCTCTTATCCCTAATAGCACATTCATCTAATCTAATAATATGAGCTATTTAAGTGTGGCTTTTTAGAGAGAGAGAGATGGGGTAGCAGATAACTTGATATGAAGACTTAAGTGACAATTAGGTTTTTTCATCGACCTGTGCTGCAGGTGTTGGGGTATAAACAAATATTGCTGGTGTCTTACTCAGTCATTTGCCATCTGGGCATAAAATCTGCAACTCTGTACTTCACAGTCCATGAGAAATAGATATAAAGCTTTGGTAATTTGACAGGTTGCTTTGTAGGACGGTATTGGTTACACCTCTGGCCTCCTGTTTGTGCTGGTATTTGACCACAGTGTCCTGAGGGTGTCAGGGTAAGAGCTTTTTTTACATCTGTCTTGTCAGCATGGCTCTTGGTTAAGCCAAGCTGTGACCTGCTGAAAGATTTCCTGAATCCATATATTGAGATATTTGAATAATTTTAATTACTCTCATTTGAGATTCAGTAGAAGTTCATACACTATAGCAAGCAAAGCAAGAGGCTGCTCAGCAGCACTGCTGGCACTAAAAGCAGACTTAATAGCTGGAATTTGTGGCATCTGCTGAGAAGCTCCAAATGTTGAAATGTAGTGTATGCATGCTCTAAATTTAGGATATTTGAAAGCTGAAGGAATTTGAGTTTGGCCAGTTAAATCCACCTACCAGAATCCCAGAGTTAAGCTGTTGTGTCTGCCATTCCCAGTGCTGTTTAGGTTCAGTGATCATGCCCATTGATAGGATCATAAAAATCCTGGGGATAGAACCATAAAAAGAGTTTGAAATTAGGAGATTTCACAGTCTTAAGCACAAAATGGAAGAACAAGATGATTTCTTGTCTGACATAGAAAGACTTCATTGCAGCAGTTGTTTTCTTTAAGTTCAGGACACTTCTGTTGCTTGCATTTCTTTTATCTGTAACATGGCACTATATATTCAGTTATTCAAGGCAAAATGCAAACATGGAACTCTTTGTGCTTTCCAGTAAAAAGCAGAAACAAATTCATTCACCACTGGAACTTTCTCTTCATTCTGCACAGCAGCTCTTCAGTGTTTTAAGGCAAGAACTGAGGAGCAGAGCAGAAGTTCCTTGAAGATTTAGGTGAAATGTGTTCAATGAGCAGCTTGCCATTAGGACAGAGTGATTTCTTCCTGTAAAGTAATAATTGAAAAACTTTAAAAATGCCACCACACTGGCATCTATTTGATCCAGCAGTGATGTTACTTCTTCTGGACTTTGATTAATGGTAGATTTTGTGTCTTATCTGGCACTATATAGAAAAGTGCTGTCCATTCATTCATAAATGCTACACCCTGTGGGCTTTGAATGCCCTTTATTTAAGCAAGTGGACTCTTAAATTACATTATTGGGTGGAGTGGGTACCTGGTTTTAGAGCACACATTGCATTATTTTATGTAAGAGAGCGCTAAACCCACATATGTTGGTGTGTTCTTAGTGGCTTCATGCTAAATTAATTTCTGGAACATCTCAGATTCCAGGAATGTGAAAAGCTGAAACATTCCTTGGATTTTCATGAAGAAAGCACTCATATCAGCAGTGGGGTGACTGATGACACACAGTGTCCCTGCTCACAGGAGTGTGACATGGCACAGGAAATGTCCCATCAATCAAGTCAATAGAAAAACAGCAGTTTCATCAACTTTTTCTTGGTTCTGAAAGGGAAAGAATCATCTTAGAATCATCTTTTTAACCTTGAAATGTTTTGCCTCTAGATACCAGTATTCTGTGTTGTAAAATGTCTTATTTGAAACACTAATTAGGTTTTGGCTTGTGCTGGGATGTAAATGGGAAACCTTTCCCTGTTTATTGTGAAAACCCTTTTGCTTCAGTAAGAAATGTCTTTGTTTAACTGAACAAACTTTTCCAGCTATAATTAATTGAACAGCTCTCAGTATTCTGGAACTGCAGAAAAAAAACATTTCTCTTCCTGGCTCTTTGCTCACACAGCTTTTACTCGGGAGCTCCGGGCAGTTTTCATGAGCGTGGCAACACTCCGTGTCAGGATTTTACAACTGGGCTCTGAAAACGAGTTCAGTGATTGAATCTGGCAGATTGGTTTTGGCTCCAGAGCCAGCATATGCTTTTAACATATGCACGTTGGCAAATCAGATTGAAGTAGTAACTAAAAGGGCTGCTATCTCAATCCTCCTCCTGCTGTTGGGAATTACGTGTAATGGGCAAAAAAAAATGGGGAAGGAAGAGTCTCGGCTGTGGGTAGTGAAGAACCAGCTGACCCCTGGTAAATCTGCTTGCAGACAGCATGGGATTTTGCGGGGAGGGGAATTTTTTGCTTGTTTGTTTTGTTGTTGTTGTTTTGGTTGGTTGATTTTTTGTTGTTTTGGGGTTTTTGTTTGTTTTGTTTTGTTAGTTTGCCAGCGTAGCTGCTGGAATGCACCGTAGGAGTTACCTCTTGATTTTTCTGCCCACAGGATCAAGGCTGATCCCAGAATAGCAGACACTCTGCTCTGGCTCTCTGCCTGTGTTTATCTCTGACTATCACCTAACATGCTGCTGCAGGCTCATTGCTTTCATGCATGTAAATTGTGCTCATGTCCTGCTCCAAAATGTACCAGTTTTTGCCTTTGCTGCTGGAGTTGTCAGGCATGGCAGGGTTTTCCTGGATCAGATTCCTCAGGGTGGGTCCTAGGTACCAGGACTCCACATGCTGGACTGGTTGGATCTTGTCTGGAAGCTGTTTTGTGCTTGCAAACCAGGCAGTCACCTTTTTGTAAGAGTTGGGAAAGGTTTGGATCTGATGTAGATGGCCTGGCCAGAGCCACTGTTGGAGTCATGGAATCAGGAATAATGATGGAATGGTTTGGATTAGAAGGGGTCTTGAAAGTAATCTCCTCCCACCCCACTGCCAAGGGCAGGGATACCTCCCTCTATCCCAGGTTGCTCCAAGCCCTGTCCAACTTGGCCTTGGACACTTCCAGGGATGAGGCAGCCACAGCTTCTCTGGGAATCTGTTGCAAGGCCTCCCCACCCTCACAGGGAAGAATTCCTTCCCAATATCCCATCTATCCCTGCCCTCTGGTAGTGGGAAGCCATTCCCTGTGTCCTGTCATTCCGTGCCTTGTCCCCAGTCCCTTTCCAGCTCCTAGAGCCCGTTTAGGCACTGGAAGAGGCTCTGAGGTCTCCCTGAAACCTTCTCTTGCCAAGCCTGAGCAATCCCAGCCTCTCCCAGCCTGGCTCCAGAGCCCAAGGTGCTCCAGGCCTCAGAGCATCTCCATGGCCTCCACTGGACTTGCTCCATATTTATTGAGGTCTGAACTGCAGTTAGGTCCAGACACATGGAAGAATAGTTCATCTCCCAAATTGTTTGCAGTAGTTTTCACCTTATAGAGAGTTTTATGGCACCAAGGAGTTGGGAGCAGCAGCAGGAGCAGGATTGGTGGTTTCCCTTCTTCTGCTTTTCCTCCATGTCCATCAGGGCTCCAACAGCTCCTTGTGGGGCTGGAGGGACAGATGGAAATCTGCCACATCCTTGACCCCATAACTATGCCCATATTGTCATAGTTAACCTATCATGTATATTTATCTGCCTCTTATCAACAACTGTATGCACTTTAAGTTGGTTTTCATTATTTTCTGCCTCTCCAGAAACCTTCCTGTTGCCTCAGCTTTGCAGATGTTACAAATATGTTTTTCTAATGAGACACATGGCACATTCCAGAGCAGCACCAGTGCTTGTTTCCAGCCTGAAAATGGAATCTTTTCCCTGTTGGTAAAGTTTGTAAGATATGATTACAATAAATAAACCATAGACTTGAGAGCTCTTTTTAAGTTTCATAGTGAGTTCCCAGTGATTACTTCATGTTATTTATTTTAGTGAGCTCAAATTTAGTTTTTTCTTTGATTTGTAGCAACATGAAGTAAAACCTGTCTGATGCTGCGACCTTATTGTCAAGTGTAGTTTGCAAAGGATGGAAAAGGTGTTATTTCTGTCTGTGGGAAGAAGGATCAGAGCTACCAGTTCTAGATTTAAACTACTCTTGTACCATTTTATATTCTCTAAGCAGAGGAAGCTCTCAAGGCAGATTCAGTGGAGAAAGGATCCAAATAAATATAATATTATCCAGATGGCTTTCATTCCATTAGTGTTTTACTGCGGGTAACTCTCTAAACTCATGGTTTAGCCAAGCCAATGCCTTAGTAACTTGATAACGATCCACTAAAATTTGAGAGCTCTTATCTTCTGAGATGTGAGCCAGTCACTGTTTTAAGGGAAGTCAGAAGAACACTTTTTGAGGTCAGTTGGATGTGATTAAATTTCTTCTTCCTTTTCTGTAAGGATCTGAACTGTCTGCCTTGAAAGATGTTGCACATGATGAGATGATCCTTGAATAGGGCCCAGCACAGTAATTCCAATTTTTGTGCTGTAAATGTGGGAAGTTCTTGAAATTTTATAAAATACTTTTGAATCTGTGAGGAATATCTCCTGTCTGAAGCCGGTTGTATTTTGGAGCAACAATTTTCTGTTTCTTCTAAATCAACATCTCTGTTGTTATTTTATTCACATATAATTACATGCTCTGAGATACATTTTTTCTCCCTATTGCTTGAAGAGGGGTTTCAGTATTTGAGAATCCAAATTGTAAATATGCCACTGTTTTCCACATCAGCATGCCGTGGTTTGAGTTTTGGATGCTCTGTCTTGCTTCAAAATCATTTCCCTTCTCCGAGTAATGAGACTTCGCTCTCATTTCATTTTTACTCTGTTGCCATCCTTGGGATTTTTCCATCTTAGTGACTTTGAGCCACAGAGTTTGATTCCAGCAATAAATTCAAGCATTAGCTCACTGCACTGAAAACCTTTCCTTTTTGTTTTTTAGTCTCTTGCAAAACCCCACACTGATCTTGAAAGATTTGGGATTCTTCTCCACAGGAGCCTCTGTATAGTTCCTATAGGTCAAATATGGGGGGGTTACCATGGATTACCCCACTCTGTCCATAAATATTGTGGTATTTCCACGTGCTTTATTTCACTCAGACCATTTAGAAGGCCTGGGGAGACTGTGCCCGTGTGTCTCAGGCCCTGCTCAGGCTGCCAGGAGGGAGGTGAATTTTCTCATTCCCACCTGCTTCCATTAGGACAGGATTTTCTTTCCCCCTTTAGAAGAAGGAAAGCCTTGTTAAGAAGAACAAGGTTTTTCTTTCTTGCTGTTGCTGTCACTGTTGGCTCCCACTTTGTTTTGCTGTAACAGAACAGAAGGCAATGAAAAATAGCAGAGAGGAGGTGGGTCAGCAGGGAAAATGTTTTAGTCCTCTTTTTCCCTCCAGGCTGGAAGGAGCTCTGAGGAGCCTGGGCTAGTGGAAGGTGTTCCTGCCCATAGCAGGGGAGTTGGAAGAAGATGGGCTTTTTCCACCCCAAACCATTCTATGACTGTTATTTTTCAGCAGTCTTGCCACTGGATCCTCCTGGGGACAGAGACAGAGGGAGGAATGTGATAGAATGGGTGTTTTTTGGGAGAAATCACACTGTGTTCACCTGAGTTAGCAGGTACTCAAAGCAGAAAAAGGATGACAACTCCTCTGGAGTGCTCTTCTTTTTGTATGCAATTAACTTCCCTTTGCCAAAAATATCTTGATCCCGGTGCTCCCAGAAATCCCCAGGAAAGCCCACTGTGGGGAATGATTTCCTTGTGATGGATATCTCTGAAAATCTGTGATCTCACAGCTTCTCCTCAAGATGCTGCATGTGCTCTCCACATGCGGGTCATGTCCAAAGCCATTCTAATGCAAGTACCTTTTCCAGGAAAAAGTTATCCTAAAACTTGCTGTAAATTCTCTGCCAAGTGCTGCTTGGCGTCCTTGTCTGTGTCTAAATAAAACAATGTGGTTTAGCTCGAAGGAAGGGGGAAAGCCCATAGTAAAGTCTGTTCTTTCTCAGAGCACTCTCACCCAGCTCCATGGTGATCCCCTCAGGAATGGAGTGGCTGTCCAGTACCAGGTGGAGGGAATTTCAGAGAACATAGGGGTGGAATATTGACAGCATGTGACAGTATCACAGAATCACATCAATGTGATTCTCCCCAAGGTGTACAGAAGAGGAGCCGTTCCCAGTCCTGTGCACATTCCCAGTCCGCTTCAGCGTCACTCCAAGACAATTTAATGGCAAAAAACTGGAAGAAGCCGTGGTGGCATTGCTCTTCCCAGAAAACTGAGGGTCTGTGTCCCCAGCTAGCTGCTGCTGGAATATGACAGCTTCCCGAGGCTGGATCACTTCATGTGTGGAATTTAATGAGCTGCCAAATGCTTCTAAATGTCAGGAAGACCAGAGGAGAATGGCACCGTGCAGAACATGGGGCAGGAAGGAGCGCAGAGACAGAAATTAATTCTTTAGCTCGCAGCATCTCCCAGTTAATTTTCCTTCTCCCCTTCTCCTCCTGCAGACTGTGAAGTGATCAGTGATTCCTCAGAGGCAGATGGATGCCCAGGTTAAGGGCCACAGGGTTGAGAATGGCATTTTATTTTCTAGGAAATTAATAACTTAATTTATTTTCTTAGTGTGATGTGACCCAGTGTTGGTGTTGCATTCAGCTGAAATGCACCTCTTCTTTTTGCTTCAGTGCTAGGATAATGCTGCTTATCTGGTGAAGTGTCAGTCAGAAGAGGACTATAAGCTGTTCCCAGAGCATGGCCAAGTTGGGAGAAAGGGAATGGTTGGATAAAAGCAGAGGGAAAGAGTAAAAAGCCCATCCTCAAGCTAGAAATTTTGCAGAGAAACAAAGTTTTTTTCAGCAAAATAGCAGTTGAAGTCATTATAGTCACCTTTGATAGAATAATGAATAATTTATCCAATTTGCACAGCAATGCCAGTGGTGGGGTTTGGAAAATCATGACAGCAGGATGAGAACATCCTTCCTGACACTGCTTTTTGCATTCCAAAGTCTGCTCCCCTTTGGACACAGGGGAATCAGGCAGTCTGAGCTGTCACTTTTAAAGCCTTTGGAAAAAATCTGTTGAGATTAAAAAAAGAAACAGAAGGGGAGAAAAAAATCTTTCTCTTTGCCATTCCTCCTAAAGCAAGTTTTCCACATCCAAGGTCTGCTTGTGTAGAAGCCATTTATAACCTTGGCACATGTGGATTTTTTAGCAGAGTGGAAATTCCTTCAGGATAGGTGTTATTTCTGGTGCATTTGCTGCTGGCTGACCACAGGCTCTGGCTGCCCAGGGCCTTGAGTCAGTCACCAGGGCTTGATCAGGGACATGGTTCTCTACCCAGCAGTGTTCCCACCATGGCAGTGTCATGGAAGCTGGGATGTGGCCTAAATGTTTATTTACCACAAAAAGTGGCAGATGAAATCTCTTGTAAGATGAGCTTTTCCAGTGCTCCTGAGCTTTTCCAATCTTAATATAATTTAATTCTGTATTTAATTTTGGTGCTTTTAGCCTCCCTGGCCTACCTCTCTGACCTCACCACCTCTGTGGAACTTTGAATCCCATGCTAGAGGCTGTGCAGAGTTAGTAAACAGATGAATAATTTTGTCTCCTTGCTTAAGTACCTGCATTCAAAAAGTGTGAATGACTCTTTTCCAGGTGGATAAGAGTTGAAATTCTTTGGAGCAGAGAATTTGCTGAAAGGCATCTCCCAAATGCCTGTTGACAATTCTCTGCTCTACCCTTAGGGAAGTCAATCAGCTCTCAATTGGATGAGCTGGAATGATTCATCCCATCCCTTTCAGAAAGTCTTGGGAAGGAGCTGCTGGGCAGTTTTCAAATGGTGATTGTAGCAACCCTGATATGATATTCTGATTCTTTGGCAGAAAAGTAGTAACAGGAGAAAGTCAATATCCTGTTTCAAACATCCTAACCCTGGCAATCCATGATGGATCCTGTGCTTAAAACACCTCTGTGTTTTAAGGGAAGAATAGTGGGTGTGTTTGTAGAGTACTAATGGCAGCGTTTCAGGGTGAGCCTTGCAATTGGGAAAATGGGAACAGCACCTATCTTTACAGAGTGGGGTTATTCCAGCCTGAAGGGTGTTCAGAATCGTGATAAAGGGAGTTCTGCTTGCAAATCCCATTATGAATAAATGGTTTCCAGCGGGATTGGGACAGCTCATTCTTCCTGCCCTCACATATACACAGGCACAGCTTTGAAAATGCCTTTCATGGCTTCAACTGCTTTCATTAATGCCCAAATCACTTCATATTACCTCATATATATCTCTTTCTCTCTGAACATTGTAAAGGAATTGATCATTTCTCCCCTCAGTTACTTTCTTTTGAATGGTTAAATGGAGAAGCCTAATTTTTTTTTTTTTTAATTTTTCCACAGCGTTAATGAAGTCATTACTGGGAGGGGGAGAGGTGTTTTCATTACAGCTGGCACTTCCAAGCCTTCCACAGGGGTGGCAGGTATCCTTGGGGAAAAATCAAGCAAAATAGATCAGTCTGGCTATATATTGAGAGGGTGGATGAGATATGTTGTGTATGAGAGTATTATGGAAACTCTACATTAAAGTGTAATCTCAGTGCTGTGTTCATTCGAACAGCAGGAGTAAGGGGGGACTAATCATGAGCTGGTGCTGCTGGTATTACCTTATTTATATTCTTTTATTGCCTTTCAGCCCTTCATATTGAGTAAAATCTTATTGTTCCACCAGTTCTGTGGTTGGGATGCTCAGAAGGGCAAAACTGAGGGTCAGGTGGGCAAAACTGAGCTCTGCCTAAAAAAGGCAAGATGCAAAAAGCCAGGGGATAGCAGTAATGTAAAGATTAGTGGAGACAGGATTGAATTAGCAAGGTTTGAAGTCACAGACAGTCAAGGATATTTTTAGTCTTCCTAGCAGAGGAGCATAAAAATAATAGTAAATAATAAATAATTCTGTGCCTATAGATTATTTAGAATAGGAGACATAGCTACTACATAAACTGTTCAGGTCACCGGGGCTGAGCAGCTCCTTCCCGCTGCTGTGACCTTCCAGTCCAGTTTCCTTGCTCAGGTGGGATTTATCTGTGCCAGGCTCCCCCTTGCATGCCCAGGAGTGTCCTGCAGCCTCAGCCCTTGTTCCATAATGGATTTGTGCGCTCCCTTCACAGCCCCTTCATGCTGCTGCCGCCGCTGATGGAGTGGATGCGGGTGGCCATCACCTACGCCGAGCACCGGCGCAGCCTGACCGTGGACAGCGACGACATCAGGCAGACGGCCAGGCTGCTCCTCCCAGGGTTGGACTGCGAGCCACGCCAGCTCAAGTACGTGGGCTAAGCCTTGGAAAGCTCCTCCAGTCCTTGGAGCTTCTTCAAATGTCCTTTTGCTGCATTTCCCGGTAGCCAGAGTTCGCTGTGCTGTACAAGCGATACACATTTAAACTTCTGGTACTTCAGAGATAAAGAAACTTTGGCCACACTCTGCAGCTGGGGCAGAAAGATCTTTGTCTTTCTGAAAGTTAAATATGAAATATGAACCAAACAGGTTCTGGGATATTTTTTCTCTTATAATTACAGATATATATATATATATATATATATGCACACATACAAACAACAGAACTTCGATTACAGTTTGTGCTATAATTTCTGTAGTTGTAGAAATTGTTTTCATGGACCTGTAAGGAAGGTTTTAGTTTTATTATTAACAAAGGATCTTTTTCAGAAGAATCCCATTGAAAGACGAGTTCATGAAGTTGCATTCTTTCTCATAAAACTAAGAAAGAAAGGCTTTTCCAGAGAGTAGTGATGTGCTTGTGTTTGGTGTTTTACTATGCTTCAGACTAAATTACAAGATTATTCCTTGTTTTATAAGATAGCTTGAATGAAAGATCTAATCTCAGGGGGAAAAAAAAAATTCATTTCAGATTGCATTATTTGATCCTTTCAGGGGGAAAGAAGGCCTTGAAACTGGTTTGTTCATTTGTTTCTTTAAGTATTTATTCCTGGCTTGCTGTGGGAATAGGAACAATGTGCAAAGGCAAGTTCCATCCTTTCAAAAACCTTTGTTTTTCTGAGGTTCACTAGATTTCAAGTGAAGTCATTTTATTTAACTTTTTTTTTTTTTACAGAATTCTTCTTTTTCTTCTTACTATTATATAAAGTAAATACATGTTATTCTGGGTAATACTGTAGATTGAGATACCAGTTAGAACAAGATGATGGTAGGATTTTATTTGGGATTCATCCTGACTCTTCTGTGTGAGGTGATGAGTGGTCTGCTCCTGGCAGGCTGTCCGCTCTCCAGAGGAGGATGGCTGTGCTGAAAGCATCTCATTTATCAGAGGAACTTGGCAGGCTGATACCTCACTCACTGGGAGTTTGCTCAAGAGCTTGTGCTGGAAAAGCAGGCAGGTACTGTTGGAGGCATTCACCCCAAAATAACATCAAAGGGCTGAGCCTCCCATATGAACCTCCAGTTGGGGAGTGAAGGAGACAAACTTCCAGGTCTGGAATTCAGGAGAGTCTGAGCAGACTGCCAGAGGATTTACAGAAATCCCTGGGCTCCTTCCAGATGACATAAAAGTTGTCCTGATAGTCATCTAAAGGATAAGGATTTAGTAGATCCTCATAGAAAGGCTAAAGCACTTCCTTTAATTGAGTTGATGGAAAAGCGTTGTGGGTCTTCACCTGCCTACATTTGATTTTTTTTAATACTTATAAAAAAATTTGGTATTTTTTGCCCAGAAAAGACTAAGGATCCGTATATTTTTTTATGGTATGGGCACCATCCAGAAATTCTTTTGTCTTTCACAGACCTGAATGCTGCTTCAGTTCTTTCCGGAGACTGGATGCTAAAGCTGCTACTGAGAAATTCCAGCAGGATCTGGGCTTCCGGATGCTGAACTGCGGGAGGACGGATCTGATCAACCAAGCCATTGATGCACTGGGCCCCGACGGGGTGAACACCATGGATGATCAGGTGTGCCACAGGGCAAACTCTCACAACCCCAAAGCTCCCTGCAGCACACTCACAACCCCAAAATTCCCTGCAGCAGCAGCTTGCTCCTTCCTTTCCACATGGCAACTCAATACCATGTTGTGTTTGTTGCCTCTCCAAGGGTTTTCTAATTCTAGCGTGTGTTTTAGTCTGAAAATGCATCCCTTAAAATCAGAGCCTGGAGTGGATTGTTTATCAGCTGGAATGTCTGTTCCTTGGATGGGCTGTCCCAGGCACTGCTGGCAAGCAGGTTAACACAAGGACAGTGAATGGAAAGTCTGATATGTGCTGAGAGGATGTCAAAGCAAAGTGGTTTCTTTTCCAGTGACACTCCCCTCTGGCTCAACAGCCCAAATCCTGGCTGGGTCAGTGAGGAATGACCAAAAGGTGTTTCTGTCTCCTGGCTTTCAGGCTGAGAGCAGTTTGGAATACAAAAAACAGCACTGAGAGCCCCACTCCAGTGGCCTGGTGTCAGTCAGTGTTAGATTTGCTTGTAGACCATCATGCTGATGTGTCTGTTTATCCATTTTTAACTGTTCCCTGCTAAGCTACGCTGAACCATAGGGATTTGGTAGTCCTGGGAGTCCCTGGCTGCTTCTGCTAATGCTGTCAGTCCCATCAAGCAACAGCAGAGTCTGTCCTCTGGGGCATTGTTCAATGCATGGAATTAGCTTTTAATTTAAAAAGAGGGAGGAAAAAAGCCACCTCTCCTAAATAAACACTCGTTATAGCTGTCACAGCAAGGAGAATGAGCTGTCACATCTCTGGAACAAGAGGATATTGAGCAGTGGGAAGGGTTCATATTCAGGTAGAGAGCTTTTCTCACAGCCAGCATTTTACTGCAGTTACATTTCAGACCCAGCTCTGAACCTGGCACGTCTTTCATGACACTTCTCACCATCCTGCATTTTTAAGGGAAGTGTGAATGTATACACAAATAGGCCAAACTGCTGCTGGACATATCTGGGTCTGTAGTTGCCTTATTTTCAAGTGCAGTACCAGGAGCTTTGTGGTCACTGGGGTGTGTATCTCATCATAGATCCTCACTTTACTAAAGTAACCCAAGTGGCAGATCTATATTATGAAGGTTTCCCACTTCATTTTTTCTTGTAATAAGTTTTTGCAGTTTGTGTAGCACAGATGCCTTTCATTCTCGTAAAGATTATTTTGTGATTTGCACTGTGAGTCACTGTGCCCCAACACCACAGACACTGATGCCAGGACTGTCACCTCTCACTGCAGGATGTTCCCTATCTCTCATCCAGCCAGCAAACTGGGAGCTGTCTGTCTTCTGTCAGCAGAGACCCCTGTGGGCAGCTCCTGGGCAAGTCTGAGGAGTTTCTGCTGTCACTCACTGATGTCTCATCCTGTGGGTGGGATCCTCTTGCCAGCCCTGCTGTGAGTGGGGCAGCTCTGTCATCTTTGCCTGTCAGAGAGTGTTTTGGCACGAACAAAAAGGGCAGGCCCCTCTGGAGATGTTACTGCTTGGAAATTCTCCACTTGACTCTGGAGCAACTCAGCTTTGCGTCCAAGCAAGTGCCTGCTTGGCACTGCCAACCCCAGAGTTAAATCCAAGTTCTGGGGATGAACTCCGCCATAGCTGGGATAGGAAACCAAAGCTGGACTTTGCCACCAGCTTGTTTTGCTCATTTTGGAAAAGAGTAGGAGAAAGCCAGATGCCCACTACTTGGGAAAACTGACTTAGGAATGACAGAACTGCTGGATAATTTAATACTAAGGCTTCAGATCCAGGTTGGGATTTTGACCACTGCCAGGGTGTAAACATGTCCAGGATGTTCAGACCTGCTTGTCCATCTGTGTACATGGAAATCTGTGGAAAAGAACTCATGACATCCCCTCAGAAACATGAGTTTCTGAGGACCAGGACCCTATATTCAGTTCTGATGGGTACCAACAAGCACTCCGGTTTCAGCGGATTGGAGATGTTTAGGAAAACAGCCTCTTCCCTTTACAAGGAGCAAGCAGGGAGTGCAAAACTAACATCTAAAATTTTAAAAGGGGCAATGAAAATCTATACAAGTTTTAGAACCCTGACTGGAGTTTGTGCCTGCAGACCTGCATTTATTTTCAGTTTGTCTATAATGAGTGTGGAGCCTCCTAAGCCCCACAAAAGCCAAAATATCTCGCTCAGAGATAATCTCACTCAGAAATATCTTCATGAATGGAAGTGCCCCATAGCAGGAAGCTAGGAGTTGTGGCTGCTGTGAAAAGACACCTTTGCAGAGCCAAGAGCAGAACTCCTGTGTGAGAGATGTAATTCCATTTTACAGTACAGGGTGAAGCTCTGCTATTGCACACTGAGCAGTGGAGATGCTGCCTGTAAAAAATTCAAATGCCTGCAATAATTAAGGGGAGGAGGCAGGAAAGCTGTGGGATGTGAGCAGGAATGGATTTTACCAGGCCGTTTCCTTTCTGTCCTTGGCCTCTCCAGGAATGAACTCCATAAGTAAGGCTCATTTTGCTCATAATTCATCTCTGAGCCGTCATGGTTTGCTGGTTAAGTAGAGGGAGGGAGATTTATGGGATTGAAATGCTGAAATATTGAGGCAAATTGGATTTTAGCAATGGGGAGAAGTTGCCGAATAAATTCATCTTCCGTATTTTTGTGTTGCTTTCTGCCTTCAGTTCATTTGGCTACAAATGAGCCAAGAAATGGCATTTCTTTGTCGGCAGCCTTGGGAAAGCTGAAGAATTGTGGACAATACAGGGCTAGGATTTTCAGTGATCCTTTTTGGTGTTCTTTCAGCCTTGTCCAGGGATGTTTTGTCCAGATCATTTTCCAATATCAGTTGTGCCCACTCTGCATAGAAATGAAAAATGCTTTATAAACATATGTATGCTGTCCCTAAGCACACTTTGCACATCAAGATTCAAACTCGCTGTGTCCGTTACACTGTCACTGTTGATTGAGATAGAAACGTAACTTTATTTTTATTTTTCATTTTCTTTCTGAAGGGTATGACCCCCCTCATGTATGCTTGTGCTGCTGGAGATGAAGCCATGGTCCAAATGCTTATAGATGCTGGAGCAAATTTAGATATACCAGTGAGTAACCCATAATTATCCAGCTGAAAACTAATGGGAAGCGTTCTGAAATCTCTCCTAGCAACTGGAAGCTTCAAGCAAGGCATTTCTCTCAGAAACTGTCACTTCAGGGATTTGGGAGCAGGGAAAAAAACCTTCAACACCTCTTGGAGCGCTCAGTGGCTCCAGTTAGGATTGGCACTGGCAAGGTTAATGAGCACGGGGAGTGGGGAGGAAAGGAGCTACCACAGGGACAAACCATTGAGCCCATTACAAAGTCCCAGGGGATGGGACAGAGTGAGTGGTGGTCACTAAGTGTTCTCTAAGTGGCCTGAGTCCCTGTTCCCTGGGCTTGTCACTCACAGAGGAAGAAGCTGGTTCTGTGCAAGGCAGGGGGGAAGGCAGGCAGGCTGCAGTGGATAATGAGTGCTTGCTTCCCTTCTGCAGGTGCCCAGTGCCTCTCCACGATACCCCTCGGTCCATCCCGACAGCCGACACTGGACTGCCCTCACCTTTGCAGTGTTACATGGGCATATTTCGGTGGTCCAGGTAAGATTCTGGCCAGGAATCCTTCCAGGAGACATAGGACTGAAATGCAGCACTGTGAGCCCTCTCTATCAGCCTTCCTGAGCCTCATGAAAACCATTGAAAAAAACTGCATGTCGTTTAAAACCAGGAAAATTAAAATTGATGACATAATTCCTAGCAAAGCCTTGATAATGAAGCACAGCATGTTTGCATGGTTTTCTTTGGTTTCAGTATTGTTCCAAGGCTTACTGCTCCCAAACCAGTGCTGAAAAATAATCTATTTGGTTTTAAATAAACTAGTGCTTCACATGCAGTGGTTACAGGTTGGCTGTTTGATCAGGAGCTTTATAACAGTAGATATTAATTGGTTTATAAATTTACATGTGCAAAAATCCAATGTGTGCTGATTTCTGCTCTAACAACAACAAATAATCTGTTACTTCCTTCATAATCCTTGAGAACTGCATGAAGAAGACTTAGGCTGTCATGGGATTTGAGCCTGTGGCATCCTCCCTGTTCCCTGTTTCGTTTTCTGTGGAACTATCACAGGGAGCAGCAGCGTGGGGTGGAGCCCCAGAAATGTTACCCAGACTTCCAGGGGTGAAAAACTGTTCACAGCAGACAATCAATTGCTGTTGAATTTAATTTACCTTCTGCTCAAAGGGAAGGAATTAAAAAAAAAAGTAAGTAAATGGAGGCTGCACACACTCATCCTTTGTTTGTTTACATTTGTACATAATTATAAAGATTAGATTCCACCTGGCAAACTGCCCAGGCAGCCTTTGGTATTCCAGAGGTTGGATATTAGTTTGATTCTCCCAGGAGATGAAGCCAAGTGTATCAAAGCTCCTGTTGTGCACTGCAGTGCCCACAGCCAGGAAAGCATGGAATATCCTGGTGGATACACATGCACAGGGCTGATCTCCCTGCTTGCCCCTGCCAACAATGCTGTGGGTGCTCCAGAGCCTTCAGCCAGCCCCACCTGGCCATAAAACATTCCCATCACTCTGCCGCCTTCTCCCCTTCACCTGGGAGAGAGCTCTTTCCCTCACAGCAGCTCAGTTTCAGCAGGTTCTGTGTGACAAATCCCTGCAGCTGTCAGGCCTCCCTGCACAGGCTCCACCAGGTATGACCAGCCTGGTAATTCCCTGGAGGAGCCCTGCTTCCTGTGCACAGCATGGAGCTAAGATGGACTTCCTGCTCTGACTGCAGAGCCCTTTGGAGTTGGGAGATTCCCACTGCACAGCCATGACCATAAAGGAGATTGAAAAAGGAAGTGGTGCTCTCCAGATGGGCCCTTTGCATGCATGCCCTCCTCACTCTGAACCCACTGGTTCTCCTTTCTAACACCCAGCCCTGGATATTTTGTCCTTCTGAATGGCTCTTTTCTCAGCTCCTTGTCTTTCCTGTGTCCCTTGCAGCTGCTCCTGGATGCTGGTGCCCACGTGGAGGGCTCTGCCGTGAACACTGGAGAGGACAACTATGCTGAGACCCCCCTCCAGCTGGCCTCAGCTGCAGGTGAGCTCCCTGCAGCACTCTCACATCTTCCTGCCACCAGCCTGATGGGTCCCAAATATCTATCTGTTTTCCAACTTTCCCACACTTGACTCCTCCCCAGAGCCCCCACAGCAGAGCTGATGGCACCAACTCTTTCACAAAGCACTGTCAAGGAACGTAAACCAGCCTCTGTCTAGTCTGGGCATGTCTATGGGCCTAAGCAACACCCAGATGTGAAAAATTAACAAGTTTCCATTCAGCCTGGGGAAAAATAACTGTTATATAAGGAAATTTGGTTTATTAGTTTATTAAATGCAGGTGAAAATTCTGCATTTCTTCTAGCAGGCTCTCAGGAGTTGAGCATTCTGTTTACGAGTCTGTGCTGGCCTTGTTTGTCAACACTTTACACCTCAAAGTGGTTTTAGTTTTTTATCCTTTTGTGTCTTTCTCTGTTATTTTTGTGCTTTTATGAAGCTGAGTGGCTGGCTTGCTCTGCTCCAGGCTTTATGGAAGGGATGAAAAAGGCCCCCTCCCTTCCCAGTGCTGGATCTCCTGCCACTACTCCCTACTCCATCTAATGGGAATGGAGCCAGGGAGTCCTGCCTGCAGCCAGTCCTGGTTTGTGGTTCAAAAGAGGGGACCATCCTGATGTTCCTGTCCTGTTTTCCCAGGGAATTATGAGCTGGTCAGCTTGCTGCTCAGCAGGGGTGCTGATCCACTCCTGAGCATGCTGGAAGTCAATGGGATGTCATCGTCACTCCATGAGGACATGAACTGCTTCAGCCACTCGGCAGCACACGGCCACAGGTAGTGCTCTGTTCCTGCTCAGAACAGGGTTTGTGCATTCTAGGTGTTGCTGTGTGACTTTGTGACCCAAACCTCTGCATGTGCAGGTTCAGCAGATGGGGTTAGGACTCTTCTGGAAACAAAGAACAAAGATCTTTGTTTGCTGTTTCTTATTGTTTCACTTCCTGGTCTGGCTCTGCAGCACTTCGAGTGAGCTGGTTTTAGGCCCTACGTCAGCAGACCAAGTCCCACCTAAGGGTAGGTTATGAGGTTAGGATTGTAAGATCCTGGTTCATGTTCTGAGATGGAATCTAATCATGTTGAGGTGGCAAAAATAACCCTAGAGCAGAGCCTTGGTGTCTGCATCTCTGTTTTTTCGATGGCCACCAAGAGGTGAATCATTAAACCAGTCAGCCTGGGCTCTCCAACCCTGTTTTTCAGGGTGGTTGTTCAGAAATAAGACATTACTTGCATAAGACATTACTTCTCCAGAAATCTCTGTGTTCTCAGAAAAAAAGTTAGTGGGATTCAAGGCTTGTTCTGCCACAGGAGAGGATGGGATGATCGTAAAGCTGGATCCTTAAACCAGCTGGGTTTAGCCCCAGGGAGTGGTGTGGGTGCAAGGACAGCACCAGCTGGTGGCAATGCAGCAGCACAGGGAGTGCTGGGTGGCCCTGCTGGGCTGGGGAATGCCTGGAGCAGCTGTCCCCAGCTGGCTGAGGGACGCCAGTGATGCAAACTCCCCAAACAAGGCACAAACAAGAAAGTCTCTTTCTTGCAACTGCTGTGTGAAATTCCAAACAAACCCACCATGTGAGGAGTATAGGCTGTGTTTCTGCCCTTGTTGAGGGGCACCAGTTTCTAGGATGTGGGGTAAGAAAAGACAAGTGGTTTCCGTGCTGCTGCACAGTGCCAGCTGTCTTTGGGAAGGAAATGATTGTTTACTGAACTGGATCCCTAACCCCAAATCCCCATAGTCCTGTCTGAGTTGTTGAAATTTCATTTGTTAGTAAGTGAAACATCTCGTCCCTGCTCAGGAATGTCCTGCGCAAGCTGCTGACCCAGCCCCAGCAGGTGAAGGGAGATGTGCTGTCCCTGGAGGAGATTTTGGCCGAGGGGGTGGAGAGTGACACCTCCAGCCAGGGCAGCTCCAGCGAGGGACAGGTCCGGCTGTGCAAGACACGGATGAAGGCTCTGCAGGAGGCTATGTACTACAGCGCCGAGCACGGCTACGTGGACATCACCATGGAGCTCAGGGCACTGGGTGAGCCCTTCCTTCTGAGAATTGTGCACATAGGGCATAAAAATCCTTCCTTTCTGCCTCTCACACATAGGAGAGCAACAACCTCAACTGCAAAGCTATTTCCTCTAAATTTTAAAAGTGTTTAAGGGTCTTCACAAGTTTATTTTTTCAAATTCCTGCTGCTCTGAGATGTCCCTCACTGTTGGCTGGATCCTCTGTTCCCATATATCAAAAGCAAGGGGTATCTCTTCTTGTCAGATAATAATAATTCAGTGTTTATCAATGGTTTAAAGTGAAGGAACAATCTGATCTCAAGCTAGGAGAGAGAAAAGCTTTGAAGCTTGTGTGTGACCGGGAGAAAAGACCTCACACCACAGTCATGTGGCATTACATATCCTTACAACTTCAGTTCAAATTTATTTTGTGGTTCTGACTATGCATGAAGCTCTGAACAAAACAGGGAGTCTCTCTGATCCCTAAAAATCAGCAGAAATTTCCAATTTATGATCCTGGTGCCAGTCCTGTGTCACTTAATCTGTCAATGACCCAGTTCAGTCACCTTTAATATCAAGATAAAAATCTATCTGCTGTTATTATGTAGGTAGAGCTACTTCAGTGCTGCCAAGTGTTAGTAACAGAAGCAGGATAATCTCCTCATAGGCACTTCAGGAAATCATCTTTCCTTGTCACTTTTTCCTGTGGCTGCAGGAGTGCCCTGGAAGCTCCATGTGTGGATCGAGTCCCTACGGACAACCTTCTCCCAGTCCCGCTACTCCGTGGTGCAGACCCTGCTGCGGGAGTTTGTCACCATCAAAGAGGAGGATTACAACGAGGAGCTGGTCAGTGAGGGGCTGCAGCTCATGTTTGACATCCTCAAAACCAGCAAAGTAAGTCAGAGTTTTATAACTTGTGTCAGAGCTGAGTGTTCTGAGGTTTTGTTGTTGCTGTGAACAACAGGAACAAGGGAATGGCTGGGCATAGTCCCTAGGAGTTTGGGCATGGAAATGGCCCTGGAAGCATTTATCTAAATTCATAAACAGCCCCCAGACAGTCCTTAAACACATACCTGGGGGAAGCTCTGCAGCTCTTTATACTTCCATATCACCACAGGTATTGTAATTCTGCCTTAATTTAAAGCTTGTCCCTCTGTGGGGAGATTACTCCTGTAGGCTGCAGTTGCTGTAAGCTCCAAGTGAGCCCTTCCAGCACATTTGGAACCTGCTCAGTGTCGAGTTGCTGATCCCCATTCCTTCCTCCTCACAGAATGATTCCATCAACCAGCAGCTCGCATCCATCTTCACCCACTGCTATGGCAGCAGCCCCATTCCCAGCATTCCCGAAATCCGAAAGACTCTGCCAGCCCGGCTAGGTAAGGTGCTCACCTGAGCAGTGAGCTTGCTTTGGTTGCTGCTGGGTTGGGGTTTTTTTAAAAATTTGTTTGGATTTTTTTCTGAAAAGCATGCACAGTTTAAAAAAAAAGCATTACCTTTTTTTATCCCTTTACCCACCAGATCCTCACTTTCTGAACAATAAAGAAATGTCTGATGTAACTTTCTTAGTGGAAGGAAAGCTCTTTTATGCACACAAAGTCCTGCTGGTTACTGCTTCTAACAGGTGAGTCACTAACCAGGGGCATAATTAATCCAGCCATGATTATCCCTGAAATCATGTGTGGTAGTTGGAGTGTACATATCCAGCCATTCCCTGCTTTCCCATTCCTTCTCCCAGAGTTTGCAGGGAGAGCTGCACTTGCTCCAGCTTTCCTGGAATCTCACACTGGCCAAGTGGACCTGGAGTTAGCAGTTTCTTTCTCTGTTCTCAGCACAATAAAAGGGTTTTACCCCTACCACAGGGTGGGGTTAGATTAGATCCAGGCAATTTACAGTTTTAAATTGTCCCTGAACTAATAATCCTTCAGTTGAAGGAAATGTTTTGATTTTCAACGTGCAAAGAACAAGGAGGGTTCTTTGTTTTCCCCTTGCTGTTTATGGTGAGTGTGTGACACAGTAATACAGTTAAATTAATCTGTTTCAAACCATTCCCAGGTTCAAGACACTAATGACCAATAAAACAGAGCACGATGGCCACGGCAGCAAGACTGTTGAAATCAGTGATATGAAGTACAACATTTTCAAGGTATGGAACTTAATTCCACTTTTTCTTTACTATTTTTTATTAACTCAACTACTTGGAAGGCAAGACAAAACCAAGTAGTAATATCATAATTAGATAATAAGTAATACCATAATTAGATAATATTACAAGTAGAAATGGGGTACCTTTCAACAGATCTGAATTCCAAGAGTTTTCTGAAATACCCTTTTTCCAAAGTTCCAGCTTTAAAACAGAATCCTTCAGTCTATATTCTTATTTTCTTAGGCAGCTGACTCCTCCATAATGCAGGACAAACTAGTCTTCTACTGAAAATTAGTTTATACTTTTAACACACTGTTTTAATATTTTTTACAGCACCATTTTCATGCTTTGCTAAGCAAAAAGTAACTTATTTACAGCAGGTACATTGCCAGGCTTCATATTAATCCAAATCAGATGATCAAAAATCAATGGTGTCCTTGTCAAGAAAGGCTCAGAACTGAGAAGTGTGCTTTGCTTTTATGACACTTCCATATTTAGTGGAGGAACAGGGAGATGTGGAGAATAAGTTGTGTAGCTGTTTCACCTAAAGGGTTAAGGCTTTTTTTCTTTTTATAAGCAAACAAACCTGGTCTGTTGTCAGCAGTGTTGTTATCTCACTAGGGGGAAGTAAGATGACCATAAGAACACCTTTGTTCTGCTTCTAAGAGGCAGTACAAGTTTTGTGTTGGATAGGTGACATCCAAATTTTGCAGCTCAAGCCACAACAGAGAAGAAAATGTGACTGAGTATTGAAACAAGCTTCCTGAACAGCATTTGTACATCAAAAGGTTTTTAAAGATAAACTTGTGCTTCAGTGGGGAGAGAGAGACAAATGAGAAAGAATTGAAACAGTGAAGTATTTCACAGTCTGGTGGTAGATACATTTAGATGGGCTAAGAAGAGGTAGGTCAGGTAGGGTGGAGGATGCTGAGCCACCAGAGATGCGTGTCCTGCTCAGGGCTCTGATGGGAAGAGCTTTGCTCTCACATAACTCTGTTACACAAAGAAGGCAGTCTTACAAGGAGCAGCTTTGTTTTGTTCCCAGCCCTGTTGGGAATGGCAAGCAGAGCTTGCAAGCCCCACACAGCACCCAGGCCATTTCTGTTCCAATACCAGATCCACTCCCTCCCCTCACAGTGCTTGGGCTGGGGGTGAGCACATGCAGATCAAAGAGCAGGAGCTGCCTCTTGCTCACCCTGCAAACAATTAATGCCTTTTCCTCCGGGCCTGGTGAGGGGCTGGAAGCTGATTAGAAGCCCAGCAGGGGAGGCAAGTAGCTGGGAGGTCCCCGGGACACTCCTGCTGGGCTCGCTGGCAGCTCTGCTCGTGACTGGCCTGCCAGGCTTCACCAGCCCGGATCTGAGACAAGGACAGCGGTGTTGCTCAGAGACACACTGTCATCCTCAGCCCAAAGTCCCCAGCAGGACCTTGTTTAGGGCCCAAGAGAGAAAGGACTGTTAGAAAGCAGCAGATTTCCCACTCTAGGGAAGGAAAAAAAAAAGCCACCAGTGGAGGTGAGAGCCAGCCCAGGACACGATTCCCGTCTGCTCAGGAAGGGGAGCACAGCCATCAATAGCCCCTTGTGACTGCCGTGATAACTTCATGCCTGGCCTTCTTCCCATTCCAGATGCTGATGCAGTATTTATACTATGGAGGGACAGAATCCATGGAAATTCCCACCACTGATATCTTAGAGGTGAGAGAGCTTTTTCTTCCAAATCTTGCCAAGTGCGCTGGGGTATAAAACAGTTGGAAGGCAAAATCCGTGAGCTAACAGCAGGCTCCTATTTAGTCCAGGAGCATATCTGACACTTGGAAATGAGCTTGAAAGTTTCAAAATATCACTGCTTGGTATTTCTGTGTCGTAGCGACAGAAAGGAGAGAAAATATGCTTGTGGCAGGAGCTTTTGCTAAGAGAGGGAATGTGTTAGTCTGTCACTTCAGCATGGAGCAGACTTTTTGCTGTTTCATGAGGACTTGGCCATTAAAACAGGGAGTCAGGGACTCTTCAGAGAGGAAATCATCAGTCCTGTTTGCCTTCCTCAGGCCTTTCAAGCCTCATGATCTCAAGTAGCCTCTCTCTTGTCCCCATAGCTGCTGTCGGCTGCCAGCCTGTTCCAGCTGGACGGCCTCCAGAGACACTGTGAAATCCTCTGTGCCCAGACCATCAGCATGGACAACTCTGTCAACATCTATAAATATGCAAAGGTAGATGCAACCCTCCTGGTTTGAGAATCCCAGCGAGCAGCCTGTGTGCTCCTGGTGGTAACTAAAAACCCAAGGTGGCACCTTCCCTGCAGGTAACTGCCCCCAGCCACAGCACAAGTGAGATGATTCCCAGCTCCAGGCTGGAAAGTCCTGCACAGCCCCAGTGTGTTTTCTTGTCTAAAGCAATCATGGATGAAATGGATGGGGGATCCCTGCAGAGTAGGGGAGAGCTGTTTTAGCAGGCTGATACAGCAACATCAGCAAATCCTGAGGGATTCAAATCCTGGAGGCAGCGGGGGCAATTGATCACAGCCCAGCAAGTACAGCATAAACCCTTTCTGAGCACCCCTGCTGCTAGAAAATATTCTTTTCACCTCCAAAAGGAGCATAAAGTCTGTTGTGTGACAGATACATACCTAGCAAATAACCTAAATCAGAGAAATACTCTGCCCTTCCTGGAATTTTGCAGGATCAGATCCCTTAAAGACAAGGAGAAAACTGCACAGAGGGCTGGTAATGATTTTTTGTCTAGTGTGTATGTAGTGTCTCACTGATGCTTTTCCATTTCTCACATTAGGCTGGTTTCTTTCAGACCTAAAATTTAACAATGTGCAGTGGTAAAAAGGGGAAACAGCATTCCCTACTGGCCATTATGTACTTTTCCTTAAATTATTATTTGTGTAAAATTCCCAGGAAGAGGCTGTGTGTGCACAGAGCTTCTTAATACTGAACTTGAGTTTTGTTGTTCTTGTTACTAATCCCAAAGCAAAAGGAGCTAGATCCCAGCCAGAAATCACCTCAGGAGTGCAGCATTCCTGTTGTCCTGCATTCAGCCCCTTGTTGTAGGGATGAGGCTCCCGTCCTGTGACCCGTGTCCTGATTGCCCCGAGCCCTGCTCACCATCTGCCAGCACAGCAGCGTTCTTGTGTGTTGTGGCTCAGCCAAACAGGTACCTTGGCCACCTCATCAGCCAGCTGCTCTGCTACAGGAAGGGAAGGGGCTGGAGTGCAGGCCAGCAGGGGAAGGAATTAAAAAAGCCTGGATGCCTCCCTGTAAAAAGCACCAGGAGAAATTGTCAAAGTCCTGCCTTCAGTGCTTTTCCACTGTTACTCCTGTCTTTTAATGCTTTCTGAGAGATAAAAAGGAGAAAATCATTAGGAATGAGAGGCTTAAGATGTCATTTAGGTCTGTGACATACAGAAGGGGTTAATAATCTTGCTGTCTTTCTCAGATTCACAACGCACCAGAACTGGCCTCTTTCTGCGAGGGCTTCTTCCTCAAGCACATGAGCTCCCTGCTGGAGCAGGACTCGTTCAAGCAGCTCATCTACGGCAGGAACAGCAAAGTGCAGGGCCTGGACCCTCTGCGGGACCTGCAGGCAGCCCTGGCTGGCCGCCTGCACTCCGTGTACATCACGTCCAGGGTGTGAGGCTGGCAAACCGCAGTGGAGGCGACACTGGGGCTGTTTGCCTTCTGCATCTTCCTGAAAGTGCCCTGAACAGGCACCCCCTGGTGCTGAGGGAGGGGGAGCTGGCTTCTCTGTGCTGCTGCTGCCACAGGAACAACACTGTCACACAGACACCATTGCCACGGCCCGAACACCAGCTGAGGGTGCAAGGGGAGAATCCCAACCACAGAGATTGGCACCGCCCTTTCCACGAGCACAGCGCCAGGCTGTGGAGAAAGAGGCAATTGAACTAAGCCCAGCACTAATACATGGGCTAAAGTTCATCCACACAGATGTTTTCCCTGTAAAAAGGCTGTCTAGAAGGAGTTTCCTGATCCTAAAGCCCATCCCACAAGCCATCTGTCTGCACACAAAGTACTTCTCCTCAGTAGTACCAGCATCTGTACCTTGCAATAGACTGACAGAAACTTCCCCCAAAACTGTTTGCACCTTGAGAGAGAGATTTTGTATGTTCAAAGCTGAGTAGAAACTAATACTAACACTGAAATTACTCACTCTTTAAGCCTGGTATGAAGAGCTGACCTGGAGCAGGGAGGGGAGAGTTGGGGGTTTGAGTCTTTTTAAATACAGTTTCACTGTGCCAGTTGTTAATCTGGATCTGTTTTGAGGAGAAAGAAGACTGCCTACCCTTTTGCTGTCAGGGTCTGATAGTGCTGGTCAGTCACTTTCACCTTAAAAGCTATTCCTGAACATTACCTGTGAGACCTGACATCACAAAAGACACTTTGTAGAAGGCTCAGGAGTAGCAGGAGCTGGCACTAGGCTGAAAAACTGCCCAGTGGCAAAAATAGCAATAAAATTCTTCCCTGGCCTCCAAAGAACATCCTGTTCAGTGGTTTGTTCTCTCTCTGGAACTGGTTGGGATTAAAGAAAGACCTCCAGCTACTTCCACGGAGCTTTGCTAAGTACCCACCAAAAATAATTTGCCAGGACACTTCCATTTGTTGTAGACAGGTGAACAAGAGGAAACCGGCTTTTCAGTGGAGAACTATTTATTCCTTATTAGAAATTCAAAAAATATATTCCCATTGTATCTAAACACAGTGGAAGGAGGAGGCTCATTTGGGCCCAGGCTCCAAAGCACGACACAGACACAGTTTAGATAAAGGGAAGGAGAAGGAACCACCAGCATCTCCCAGCAAATCCATCAAAATCTGACACAGCCTTGTTCCTAAAGGATTTACACAGAGGCAAATTGTATGCATGGATAAGAATTTTTAGTCAGCTGACAGATAGGTTGGTCAGGGCACACTCCCTTTGTGCTTTAGGTACACATCTGCTGAACATCACCAGCTCCAATAACCCTATTTATTACAGAAAGCCATACGGGGGGGTCAAAATTATCACTGAGAAATGCCACAGAAGGCTTTATTTTGGAAAGTATTTTTAAGTAGCTGCTCTGGCTATCTGTACAAATATGTAGGTAGGTCTTCTTTTGTTGCTGTAATATTACAATGCTTTGTTTAATTGTACATTAATGTTGTCATTTATGTAAATGTACCAGGATTTTATTAACAACGTAATTTTAAAATACATGGGGGCTGTTATTTATTCTGTTCCTCTAACAGTAAGGGAAAAAAAAAAAAGATTTAAAGACATTTATGTGGAAAAAGCTGTTGCAGATGAAACATCTTAAATTGGTTTACTAAATTAGTAACTAATTTTAACCTAATTTTAGGGATACAGAGGTATTCATTTCCCCTTCCTAGGCTCAGACATTTTTGTGAAGTTAAAAAGTTTAACTTCTATTTTCCCCTAGCTGGAATAATATTACCTGCTTTCCAGCAGAAGGCAGAAAATGGTAGTGTTCAAAAAAAGCCCGAATTCCAGGATTCTTCTCTGCAGCAGAAAAAACAGCTGAGGGTTAAAGCAGCTCTTATGCCAGAGAGATATTAAAAAAAAAGAAAAAAAGAGGTGATCCATGCCTTCTATGTCACCTCAGGATCCCAAAGGCCAGAAGGGCTCTGGTTGATGCTCTCTGGGAGGATTGATATCAGAGCACAGGACTCATCCAAGAGGTAAGAAGTATAAAAGCTTAGGAGCAGGAATTTGACCCAGAAGTATCTCTTTTTTTTTTTTTTTTTTCTCCTTTTTGGGAGCCTGCCAGCATAAACAGTGACTGGTTCTCAAGAATCATGGAATACAAACACCTCCGATTCCCTTTGGAGCACTTTAGAAGTAGGCTAAACAGAAATTCCTTGTGAAACTAGTGGTACACTGCCTGTATTTTATAGAGTGCTGCCTGGCGAGCCTGAGAAAGTACCAGTTTTGGGGAAGCACAGAACTTTGCTGGCCGTAATGACATCATTCCAGGGAGCAGAGGAAATAAACATCTGCCTGAACAGGCTCAGTGACTTCCAACCTGATACAAAGCCTTTTTTGCTCTCTAATAAGGCTTTGCACAGCAGGCAGGCCCTGGCTAATGTAGCACCACCACTCACAGGCCCTTTGCCCTCAGCAAATGCTGCCCAGGCAGGCAGACTGCTTTCTGCACCTGCCACTGTGACACAGCCAGGGGAGCACGCAGAGAGGAGGCAGGAGATTCCACTGAGGAGTGGGACAGCAGGCTACTGTCACACTGCTTGTGGCAGAGGAGAGGGCTCCAAAGCTGGATCTGCCTCCCCAAAGGGCAGGGCTGGAGCTTGAGGGATCCATCAATCTGCAGAATGTTGCGCTTGGTGTTATTTGCTCAAGATAATGAAGGGCAGAAAAAAGATGTCTGATGATAGTGATGAAAAATCACAGCAGAGCAAGGAAGAAGGAGGGACACAACCCAGAGCTGGAATCATCTCAGTGCTGTCCCTGTTCCTGCTGTTCAGGCACAGGCAGAAGGTTTCCCATGTCCCCTTTCTACCTCTCTCCATCCACAACCCTCACACCCTCATGAAGCCCTGCCCGGAAACCACACAGCAGGGCCCTCACCAGGACTGGCCTGTGATTCCCAGGTGCACAGGCCAACAAAAATCCAGCTTTGAAAGTTCAAAGCTCCCAAGGGAATATCACCAGGGCCAAATGGAAAGCACACACCTTCCTCCTGCCCCTTATCCGGTGCTTCCCAGACAGCTGTCTTCCTCAGGCAGCTTTGGGATGTGAGACCTCTGCCGGCAGTGCTTCCAACTCGCAGCAGCCTCGGCTTCCCCGGTCCCGCTTCCTCCCAGGACATGGCAGGGGGTCAGCTGGCTCCAGCTGTCAGAAGAGCTCAGGGCTCTCTGAGCAGGCGAGATGATTCCAGTGACAAGTAGGTCACATCTCGCCGCCACCTGCAGGGAGCTGCTCAGCCAGACACGGCTGCCGCATTTGCCTCCAATCAGCCACAGGACTCGGTCACTGCGGGCAGTTTGGGTGCGGGAGAGGAGGGAGAGGTTCTGCTGCAAGGGGACCAGCGATCTGGAATGGCCAGACACCGACCTGGAGGGTGTGGAGCAGGCCCGGGTGATGCACCTCTGTGCTGGGATGTGCAGAGACCTGTTCTGTCACCGTGCTGGTACAGGCTCACACGGCTGAGCTGGCTAGCCCGGGATTAAAGGCTCGCTCTGCAATTAGAGGCACACCCAGCTCCTTCCGACATTCCCAGCCCCATCTGCGCCGAGTTTGGAGAGGGGGAATGGTGAGGTTCATCCCTAGGGTCCAAGGCCATCTCTCTGCTTGTCATTCCTTGCAATAACAAAAAAATCCTTTCCCTAATGCATCAGGATGTTTCCATCCCTTATTTTGGGGAGGGAAATACACCTAGAAACTGTACGATCATAAAAGAATTTCCAGGAAAGCAAAACAAGGACAGAGGTGATGGAATAGTCTACCAGATTATTATAATTTGATGGATGTAGGAATGATTCTCGTATCTTTTACATCTCCCCTT
>VRYO01001269.1:39857682-39877324 GCA_009812075.1 Sialia sialis
CCTCGGCCGCTCCTGCCGGGCCAGTGCCGGCCCCAACCCCGCCTCAATGTAGGAAAAGGCAGACTGGATCACGTATGGGCTCCAGAATGGGGGGAAATACAGAGAGATCACATGTGGGATCCGGAATGGAGAAAAACATAGAGGGGATCACAAGTGGAGTTCAGAATCAGGAATTCATAGACGGGATTGTGTACAGAGTCTGGAATGGGGGAAAACATGGATGGGATCACACATGGAGACTGGAATGGCATCACGTGGAATGGAAACGACCAGATCGTGCACAGAGTCCAGAATGTAGCAAAACTTAGACTCTGGAATGGGGGAAAACGAGGACTGGATTGCACATGGAATCCAGAACTGGGAATTCACAGACTGGATGATGTGGAGCCCACAGTGGAGTGAACTGGATTGAATGCAAAATCTGGAATTCAGGAAACTGTGGACCAGATCACTTGCAGAGTGCAGAGTGTGGGGAAAAGCACACCAGACACACATGGGATCCAGAATCAGGAAAATGGACAGGAGCGCTCATGCAGTCTAGAATGTGGGAAAGCATGGACTGGATGATGTATTGTCCAGAACTAGGAATATGTAGAAATGATCACATATGGACTCAGGAATCAGGACCACACAGATCAGATTACACAGCAGTCCAGCACACAGAAAAATGCAAATTGAGGCTATGTAGTCTGCAATCAGGAAAACATGGACAGGATGATGCAATCTGGCCCACAATGTGGGAAAACCCACTGGTCACAAGAAATCAAAGATCACAGAAAATCACAGGAAAAGGTCACAGGTCGAGGGGCAGTGCCTATGTGCAGCAGGCACTCAGTGTGTGCTCTCAGCATGTGTGACCTGTGCACATGTTCAGCCTGCACATGGGGTATGGTCCATGCTGGGTATGTATTTTGGCTGTGCATGGGATTGCCATGTTCAGAAAATCTGTTACTGCAGTTGGGATTCTGGACACAAAACTAAACCCTTGTCTTATTTTTTAATTCTTTGCTTTCCAGTCTCTTTACCACATCTTCCAATCACTACCCCATCAGCATGAGACAGCGATCCCATTTCTGTACTAGACCTAAACACAGAACTGGACTGGCTGCCTGTTACTGACAATACCAGGTTTGAAAGTCAATATTCAGGGTCAGACATCCGGGTCAAAGCAAAATGTCAGAGATCAGTAGTCAGGATCAAATATCACAGTCAGAGGTCAGTAGTCAGGGTGAAAGCCCGTGATCACCTGTGCTGGCAGAGCCCTCCCACAGCACCACCTACATGCTCAGGATGCCACAGCCAGGGTGGGGACACCTTCAGAACCACCCAGGCTTTGTGGCAAAGACAAGACAGTTCCTCAGGAACACAGCCAGGATCAGGAATGGCCACAACCACTCCAAAGCTCACTGTGCTCTACATGATGGCGTGGTCTAATGGCTCCAAGGCCAGCAAGAGAAGGACATTGCAGAAACAGCAGGATATGTTCTTGCTCCCACAGAGAGAAGCTGCCCCTATGCCAGAGGGATGAGTCCAGAGGGAGCCAGACAGCACCTGTGCATTGAGAAGTTTGACCTGTGGGTCAGGAGGGTGTTGGAAAAACAACAGCAGATAAAATGCAGAGGAGGGAAGCGCCTCCAGCCCCAATGCTGTGAAAAGCTTGTGAAAAGCTTGGCTGTTTTCTTTTTTCTTCCATGTCAGTCCCTCCTCCTCCACAGTGTATATCCATAGAAGAGCAGCACTGCTGTGGAACTAAGGCCTCAAAAGTCGGCTGTACCCCATACTAAGGTGACACTTCATCTCAAGGGCACCAGGGATTTAGGCTCAGCCTGGAGGAGACTCCCAATGGAGTTTTTCAGCTCTTTGGTTTCCCAGAGCTGGCTTGTTTAATTTTGGTTTTGTGCAAAAAACAGTTGAAAATTATTTTCTAGCAGAATTTCCCAAGCAAATCCATAACAAAAGCATGACCTTGCTTATCTTGCTGGGACCCCTTTTTCTCAAAGTCCCTCTGTACCTGAGAGCTCGGGGGTGTTCCAATGTGACAACAGATAGAAAAACCTGTGATGTACGAAACCCAGGTGGGTTTCCTGACAGCATTCTGAATGAAAAAAATTGTTCAACTGTTTATTGCACAACACTAAAATTAAATAAACCGGTTCTGAAAAACCCAACAGCACCTCTCTCTAAAACTCCATTGGGAATCTCCTTCAGGCTGAGCCTAAATCACCTACTCCAATTAACTATTGTGCACTTGGACTGCTTTGTGTGGAAGGGCCAATGCAGTTCCTGTGCCCTTATGTACAGAGGATGAAACCAAAACACAATTTTGCTCCACAAAACCAAATAGAAAGAAATTAGGAGAAATTATATCTTGCACTAGAAAATATTTGATTGCCTTTGAATGCAGTGCCCCAGAACTCAAATATTCATTAAAAAATAAAAAGAAATCACACTCTATGAACAAAAGCACGAAGTATTAGACAAATCTTTCCACACAACTGTCATTCTGGAAAATGGTTTCCCCAAGTCTCTTCACCTCTTCCCAAGCCCCTCTTCGTCCTCAGGGTCACTGCACTCACTCCAGGGTGCTGGGAAAAAAAAAGAGCAAGTGGAGACTTTGTGTCTTCCCTGACATCTTCTCTCTCTCTGCAATCCAGGGCAAATCAGAGCCTCCAAGGGACTGTAAGGGCAAAGACTGTTCCATGTCCCAAGAATTTCCATGAGATTATTCAAACCCCAACAGCAGCAGCATTTGCCAGTCTAGGTAGGCAGAACACAGAACCAATGGGGTCCATTACCCATCACATCCCCGAAATGCAGCTGTCCTGGCTCCCAGGGCAGATATCTATGTCTGCCATGAAACTACCAGGGACAAGAACAGCATCTTTTTTCCCGAAAGAAGAATAAAGTGAAAATATAAACATCAGCTTGGATTTTTTTACAGGTGGTTGTTACTCCCCCACAAAGGACAGAGTTCAGGTTCTTGTTCATTGATTTCTGGGGGAGATTGTTTTACCAGTGCTTTGGGTCACAGACACCAACTTCAGGAATTGTGTCATTTACTAGGGCTCAAAACAAGAAGTTACAAAAGGAGAAGCTCATCAATGTACCTCATCATTCCTACCAAAGATTGCTGTGTTGATTTGGCATAGCCTGGTTTGTTGGTAGCAGTGGGAGGCACCAGGGGTTCCACAGAGCTGGCTTCTGTGAGAAGCTGCTAGAAGCTTCCACCATGTCCTACAGAGCCAACCACTGATGGTTCTAAATATGGGCATGCTGCTGGCCCAATTAGCAAGGCTGATAACACCTCTGTGATGACATATTTTAAAAGAAAATCCAAGCAGCACACACAGTTTTATCCAGGGGTTGCGAGGTGCCACCACCAGGGGCCATCTGCAGCGCACACCAATGCATCACTGTGGCCACCACCATCCTGATGCAGCCTGTGGTGAGGCTGGCCTGCCTGGCCATGGATCTGATGTGTCAGGGAGAAGAGTTCTGTCTTTCTAGTGGGACTGGTTCCCACTTGTTTAATGGATTGGTTGGAATATTCATGGCAAAAGCTTGTTTAGAAGAGGAGGAGGATGCTTGGATTATTGGGGTGGGGATGGGGCAGCGCAGGGAGAATCCAGGCTTTTCCTGGACTTCTCAGACTGGTGTTGGTTGTTGGGACATCACAGGCTGGAAGCACAGAATGTCACCCATAACATGAAACTATCCAAATCTTTGAACGATCAGTACTGGGTATGTTGTCATTTGCTTGGGTAGGGAGTTTCCCTCAGTGTTTGGAGGGTGGAAGCAATGAGGGTGATCATCCCTGGTCCACAGCCATCCCTCTGCTTGGAATAAAAAAACAAAAGGAGAATCTCTTGGCAAAGTTCTGTAAACCAGAAATTCTTTCCAGCCTCTGGAAAGGACTTTGACATGCCATGGTGTCAAAGGTGCATTTAATTCTGCATCCCTTCCTTTCCCTATTGCATTGGGGTGTTTCCAGCCCAGGGGGAGGCTGCAGACCATACTTTAGCCAGACTATATTTTATTTTTCCATACAACCTGGCTTTACAGTTTCATTTTTCCATCTCTATTTCTCTCACTCTGCAGGACAGATATAACTGCAGTCCAACCAGGAAGTGTTAAAACAACAATTATCCGTTGTTCCCTGCAGAGGTTAAAGGATTCCCCATCTGTTTCCCAGGTTGTGGCAGGAGCCCATCCCTGGGTTTGGATACCTGCGTGTTGGTCTGACTGGCTGAACTTCACAGCTCTGCCTTCTGACTGTGACATGGAAGTTGGTGAGGGTCCAAAGTGGACCCAGTGTAATGGGTCATCCTAGAGGGAAACTTCAGTGTAATCAGTGTCTGACAGAGCTGCAAGGCTGTGGGACCAGCCTGTGTCTCTGCTTGAGGACATGTTTAACTCTCCATGCACTTATCTAAAGTATTTATTTTTCTAGGAAGCCCCAAAGGCCAGGAGATGGAAGTTTTGAAGCTGGTGTCACTCAGACTGAAAACATCAGTGTTGATTTATTATTCCATTTGGGGTCTGCTGCATGCCAAGTGGAATTGTTTCCAGTCCAGTGGTTGTTCCCATGACAGGCACAGGAAACCTGAGATCCAGAGACATCTTTCAGCTTGGACCTTTGTTTGTGCTGTGAACCAGACTTGGATCCTTGCAATACCTGCAATGCCCAGGGGAATGCCAATTCCCAATTCCAAAGGTGTGGTCTTTGTTGATTTTTGTGCTCTGTCTCTTCCTGTCAATTGGGCATTTTCTTTCGCCTGTCAATAAAAGGCAGCTGGTCCTGTTCTGTGTTCGGATTTAGCACAGAAGTGGGATCTTTGCCTTGTGCTGAAGGGGCAGTGGGTAGAACCTTTGGTAACAAGACAGGCTTGAAATTGTGTGGGAACTGCTGCTCCAGCTGTATCCCTACAAATCCATGGGGCCTGATGTGATTCATCCAAGAATCCTCCAAGAGCTGCTGATGTCATTGAAAGACCTCTCTCCAATTTTTGAGTTGTCTTGGGAATCTGGAGATGTTCCAGCTGACTGGAAGTTGTCCCAGTTCTCAAGAAGGGCAGGAAGGAGGACCCTGGAAACTACAGGCCTGTCAGTCTCACTTCAGTCCCTGAGAAGGTTATGGAGAAGGTGATTCTGGGAGCCATTGAAAAACACTTGGAGGACAGCACAGCCATCAGTCAGCATGGCTTTGTGAGGGGGAAGTCCTGCTTATCAAACCTGATTTCCTTTTATGACAAGGTATCCCACTGTGGTGGCCTGACCTTGAGTCCTGGGGGCAGTTCTGGGCACCACAATAGAACAGAGACATTAAACTCTTAGAGTGTCCAAAAGAGGGGAACAAGGATGGTGAAGGGCCTTGAGAGGATGCTGTATGAGGAGATTTAAGGGTACAAGTACCCTTAAGGGTCTCTTGAGCCTGGAGGAGACAGGTCAGACCTCATGGCAGCTACAACTTCCTCATGAGGGGAAGAGGGAGGGCAAGCACTGGCCTTCCCTGTGACAGAGCCTAAGGGAGTGGCCTGAAGCTGTGTCAGGAGAGGTTGAGGTTGGATGTAAGAAAAAGGTCTTCTCCCAGAGGGTGGTTGGGCACTGGAACTGGATCCCTGGAGCAGTGGTCACAGCACCAGCCAGACACAGCTCAAGAGGTGTTTGAACAACGCTCTTGGGCACATGATGTGACTCTTGGGGATGGGTTTGTACAGGACTGAGAGCTGAACTTGATGATCCTTGTGGATCCCTTCCAACTTTGCATATTCTGTGATTCTCCTGGATTCTTGCAGCCAGTCTTCCAGGATGGAATCCTGGAATGGTTTGGGTTGGAAAGGACTTTAAAGCCAATCTTGTTCCACTCTCCTTCCATGAGCAGGAGCACCTTCCACTAGACTGGATTGCTCCAACCTGACCTTGAATGCTTCCAGGGATGGGATAGGTAAGCTGTGGTTTGGGTCTAAGGAATTTAGAATGGGTGGTAAGATGGTTCATCATCTCTGGTGACTGGAGCTGCTGATGGACACTGGCTTCCATGGGATGGTGGCCCACCAGTGAGGTCCTTGTCAGTTCCTTGGTGTTATAAGACCAAATATGGCATTTCTAGAGCTGAAAATCTCTGAAATGCTCAAAAATTGGACACAACAGATGAGGTTTTGCACTGTGGTAGCTCTGGGGAATCCCCAGAGCTCTGTGACTTATTCAAGGTGAGATCATCTCCTCTGTGTAATCGCCTCCAAACTCAGAAACTCATAGAAGAGATAACAACCTGCTTTGGGCTTTGTCATTCTCCTAAGGCTCCAAGAGCCTCTAAATCCCCAAACTACATGGAAAAAGGTCTTTGCTGATGGTGGTACATTTTTAAATCCACCTGCAGAGCACCTTAATATCCACCTTGAAGAGCATCAGGAGGGAATCAGGGAAAGTGCGGAGCTGTAGGGGAGGATTATTGTGGAGAACCAGGACCAAGGACAGTGCCTTGACTGATCCACCCATCTCCTGTTATTTTCTCTGGCAAAGAAGAAACAGCTTCAATCTTAATCTCAGCTCCTACCTGGAGGCTCCTGGGTTGCAGTTCCTTATCATTCTCTGGGTTTAGCACCAAATCCAGGTGATCTGCAGCAGGTGTGTGGTGAGGATACCCCATTGGAACACTTGCTCTGGGTACTTCTCACTGACCACAAAGGGCTCCTGGATGAGGACTGGCAGCCTTTCTGCAAGGAACACTTATGGATCTTACTATTGCTGATATAAGGCATGTCCAAAATGTGATTTTTAATTCTTTTTTTGCCAGAATAAATATTTTCAGGAGGAGATTGCTCAGGTTTGGGTATTGCATGTTTTTGTTTGAGTACTGCAGGAGCAGGGTAGAGAGCTAGGAAAACCTTTTAGAGACCAACCAGTGCATCAGAAGGGAGCGGAAACTTCATAGTCAGGAAGTTTTAGATGCCCATTCTCTGAAAGTGTTCAAGATCATGCTGAATGTGGCTAGGAACAATCTGGTTTAGTGGAAGGTGTCCCTGCCCATGGCACAAGTTGCAATGAGATGGTCTTCAGGGTCCCTTCCAACCCAAACTCTTCCAGGATTTTATGGAGAAGATAGACAAAGCAGGTGTTTGGCAGATGCCAACACAAGGATGAATAATCAGTTCTGTGCTTTTACAGCTTTGTTGGATTTCTTCATATTTCAGATTGTGCTAGATGATTTCAAAGTCCCAGACTGAGCACACACAGGGGATTAAAGGCAGCAGCAAGGTAAAGCTCTTCAGGGTTGGGTAACCTGCGGTTTTTCCTTACCAGTGCCATGATTTCCACCCAGCACTGTCTAATCAATCTGTGCCTAAACTCTTGTTTTAGGTCTTGTAGGATTGTCTCCAATCAGATCCCACTGCAAACATGGTTTTCCGGCTGGAAGAAACCTCCAGCAAGGAGTTCACATGGACAACACACTTTGAAGAAATGCCAGGAAGCAATTGCACCCAAGCAACTGAATTCAGTTTGGCAGGATTCACTGAGGACCCTGCAACTCAGGTCACTCTCTTCCTGCTATTCCTGCTCACCTTCCTTGTCACCATCCTGGGGAACTTGGGGATGATCACCTTGATCAGAGTCAGCCCTCTGCTCCACTCCCCCATGTATTATTTCCTGGGCAACCTGGCTTTTGTGAACCTCTGCACTTCCACCATTATCACCCCCAGGATGTTGGTCGGGATTTTGTTGGGGAAGAAGAGAATGGCCTATGCCTGGTGCATGGCTCAGGTGTTCACTGTTGGCCTGTTTCTGATCACTGAGTGCTTCCTGCTGGCTACGATGGCCTATGACCGGTATGTGGCTATTTGTCACCCCCTGCTTTACCCCCTTGTCATGTCCCCAGAGCGCTCCTCCCGGCTGGTGACTGGGTCCTACCTCCTGGGGCTGGCTAATGGCGTGGGACAAGCCATAGGCATGTCCAGCTTGTTCTTCTGCGACTCCAGTGCCATCAATCTGTTCTTCTGTGACATCTCCCTGCTGATCTCACTCTCCACCTCTGACACCACCCTCAGCCTCGTCATCCTGAGGACTGCTTCGTGTTTGCTCGGTGTTCCCACCATCCTGGTGGTCCTGGTGTCCTATGTGGCCATCATCTCCACCATCCTAAGCATCAGCTCAGCTGAGGGCAAGCGCAAATCTTTCTCCACCTGTGCCTCCCACCTCGCCACTGTCAGCACCTTCTATGGGGCGTTGATTTTCATGTACTTAATCCCCAGGTCAGACTCCTCCAGGGGAGTAGATAAATGGGCTATTGTGCTCTACACTGTGGTGACCCCCATGCTGAACCCTCTGATCTACAGCCTGAGGAACCAGGAGGTGAAGGAGGCTTGGAAGAGACTCAGGAAAATAAAATGAGCTTGGATGTTTTAGCTTTGTGGCCAGATACAATGGAGATGTGGGTGATATCCTGGGATTTTTGTGAAAAATGTTAGACATTTTTGGGGCCTTCTGCTCTTTGATTTGGATTATATGCTGGCTAATTCAGTATTAGCTGAAAATAGCAATTTCATTCCAGTTTTGGTGTTTGGATGGGGCTTGTAGCAGCTCGGTCTAGTGGAAGGTGCCGCTGCCCACTGCAGGAGGTTGGAACTGAATGAGCTTTGAGGGTACTTCCAACCCAAACCATTCCAGAATACTGTGACATATTTGGTGTTAATGTTTTGGTGCACAAGCATTGCATATGTGAAAAAACCCCAAATCCTCCAGTCAGTGCATTATCTCACCCTGCCAGGTGAGATATCTCACCGTGCATTATCTCACCGTGCATTATCTCACTGTGCCAAGTCCGTGGTGAAATCCAGAGTGATGGAGCTCTCCTAGAGAAATGGAATAACTTGGCATGGAGGAGAAGCTGCCCAGCTGGATTAAATCAAGGCAGGATCAAGGTAGTTTGCTGATTTATTGACGACACAAAACCCACAGGCACTCAGGGTCACTCAGCTGAATCCTTTGTTCCCAAAACTTGCTGATGATTCCCTCGTTACTATTTAGTCTGGCTACCTGGATCAATCCCCCTGAGCTGTTTATGTTCTGTTCCTCCTTTATCAGCTGTGCTGAGCCCCCATGGCAAGGACCCAAAGGTCCTCAACTCACATGTCCACAGATGTGGAGACAACATCCTCAAGTTGCACCAAGGGAGATTTAGGTTGGATAGAGGGAAAATTCTCCCATGGAAAGGGCTGTCCAGCCCTGGATCAGGCTGCCCAGGGCAGTGGTGGAGTCTCCATCCCTGGAGGGTTTTAAAAGCCATGTGTATGTGGCACTTGGGGACATGGATTAGTGGTCACCTTGCCACTGCTGTGAGAATGAGTGGACTTGATGATCCTAGACGATTTTTACAATATAACCAGTTCCATGACTCTTTGATCAGGACCATGAACTGGTTACTCTTTATGTAACTCCTGCTGTTCTCCCATCTTTCTGCTCCTCCCTGCCACCCTCAGGACATTACTTAATTTAGGTGCAGAAAAGATTGTGCATTTTTTCTTTAAATAGGACTAAAAATTTTTTTTAATCTTTTAAATAAAACATAAACCCCCTCATAATTATTCATAATAAAACACTAAGTCATTTAAAACATAAGTCCCAGAGCAGCTCTTTTTGCTCCAGGGCCTTACAACCATTATTTGGCAATACAAAAATATTTGAAGAAAAATTCAATATTTGAATAATAGTTTGAGAAACCACTCAACTAAGGTCCCTTCCAACCACTGCCATTGCAGGATTCTCTAGCTGGTTTACTGCCCATGAGTCTCCTGAACCCATTCTGAAGCACACATTGCAAAATGGCGTTTGAAAATGAGCTTTCCTGGTCAAAAATGGGTAGATGGGAACCAGAAAAGCTTGGAGAAGGGAAAATGCAGAGCATTGCCCATTGGGAATAATAGTCCCAGACACTGGGACAGGAGAGCAGCTGTGGAGGTTGTGGTGGACACCAAGATGGACATGAGCCATCGATACCTGCTGGGTGGACATCTGCCAGCAGCTGAAGAAAAGCATTAACAGCCACTCAGGTGACTTCCTGCAATGAACTTCTGACTGAGAGCTGGAGGACAGGGAAGGGAAAGCTTCTTTGGGAGGGTGAGGGAAGGGCAGAAGAGAAACACAGAATTAGAGAAAAAAATTTAAAATATTTCAAATTCAAGCCTTTAGCAAAAATCCTTCTTTTGGTGTTTCCCCTTGACAGTGTTGTGTTCACAAATGGCCTAGCAGGCATCAATTCTGATGTGCTATGGGCATCCCATCCCTAAAACTCCAGGGAGAAACATCAGGATGGATCCCAGGGCCTCTGGGGAAGGCTCATTCTGTGTTCAAGTGCCTGAGACCCTGTGGTAATTGGTCGTGTGGGGATGGGGTATATTTAAATATTACAGCCATGTTAGAGGATGGAAACGAAAACTTCCTGATTTTGGCCAGACCTATGGAGCTTGTGGACTTCAGCTCGAGGACCTGTGAGTTTCTTGTTAATCAGAGAGGGTGAAATTTAAAGTGGTTTTGAGACAATTTTTTGCTAGGTGTGGAAAATTGTCCTTCCCAAGTGTTTGCAGAAGCAGGAGCCTCTCCGTGGAGGTTTATATGCAATACAATGACAAATAACTCCAGGAAATTGCCAAGGTCCTTCCTGATGGCAAAACATGTACTCCAGTACATCTGAACCTTCATTCCTAACATTTTGGATGAATATTCCTCATATCAGCAGAACTAGGAGGCACACTCTGGACAAATTAATGAAGGGTCAATTTGAGCCAAAAAGTCTTAAATTCAGCTCATCATCACTAGAAAAGGTAAAAATAAATTGCAGCAGGAGAATTGCTGCAGAGTTTTCCTTTCATTCCAATTAGCAATTGCAACACTTCTCCAAACCTCGGGCTGTCTCTCAACCCCTGAATCTCAATTTCTTACACCAGTTCTTTCTAATTACCTGTGATCCCAGGAAATTATTTCTATATTCCAAGAGATAAATTTAAATATATATGAAATTTAAATATATATAAAATATAAATATATAAAATTATATATAATAAATTATATATTAGGAAAATATGTGTTTAGTAATTATATCAATAACTATATATATAAAATAAATCTCTATATTAACTTTATGTATATATTAAAATGTTCATATATTTGATGATATATTTATATTGTGGGAAATAAATCCTCAACCTGCCACATAACTTCCTAAAACTGAGTTGATTTTACCTAATTGTGTTTATTTACTAGTACAGGTCTCCTCCTCAAGGAGCTGCTTTCAGAATCATGCATTTCCAAGGGAAGTTTCCTCCTCCAGGGCTGGGCAGTGAAAAACCCCTTGATGTTCCTTTGAATGAAGACTGCAAACAGCAGGATTTTGCTCAAGTTTTGATGCTCTTTGTGAGGGTAAATTATTCCTGTCTCCCACACTAACACTGTGAGACATCTGGGTTTATTTCTCCCTGGAAATTTTCATCTGGAAGATTAAATCTGATCAAGCAAAAAGGGCCCTGAGATGTGAGGAAACAGATGAGTTTTACCCATAATAAGGCTGCAACAAGTTGATCTGTTGCAAGGAGAGGGTTTGAGATGGGAGCCTGTTCTCACAACAAATAGTCATCCAAGCTCAGGGTCTCTGAGGTGAAACCCAGAATTTATCATGGAATCCATGGTTTGGGTTGGAAGGGACCTTATGGATCCTCCAGTGATGATCCATGGGCAGCGACACCTTGCACTAGCCCAGGTTGTTCCAAGCCCTGTCTGACCTGGCCTTGAAGATCAATCACTTAATAGCAGTACTACCTGGATTATTTCCCAAATTACATATTTTTTTTCTATTTATTTGAACTGTATTATCTTAATTAATCCCCCAGTTCATCATGGCACCACAGCATTTTTGGGGCCTCCAGACTTTTAAAACCCTTTTCTTTCTCCATACTTCTCATAGGAATGACACAACTATCATTGTATTTAAAGGGCTTTTTTAATACACTAAATCTCGTATTTGAACCTGAATTTCAGTTTCATGGGAAGGAAGGAAAGAAATGTGGTTTGGTTTTTTTGGTTTTTTTTGTTCTGACTCTCCTAAAGAAATTTTTAAGGCTGTCCTGATCTTTCACCAGTGCTTTGTCTTCTTTGGATCTTCCAAACCAATGGGATTTGGGGTTGTTTTTTGGGTGGTTTTTGTTGTTTTCTGTTTGTTTTTCAAATTCATATTCTAAAGTCAGGATACATTACTGGGGTTTAGTGCTTTGAGTTTGATTGGTAACAACCCTCTTAACTTCTTTGGGAGGTGGAATAAACCTTCCACTGTGCAAAGTGATTTATCAAAACCAGCGGCTAATCCAGACTAAAACCAATAAAGACAAACTTGGTAGTGAACTTTGGCTACTTTAAAATGTATTTTGAACCAAACAGTAAATTCTGCAGTTCCTGCATGTCCAGGCTGTGTTTCCTGATAAAAACACAGCATTTATAACATGTTTGTGCAGAAAACAGCAATATCCTGACTCTGCATCTTGGTTTTCCCACAGCACCTCAGTTAGGATGGCAGCTGAAGGAAATGGAACCCCCAGTGCTCAGTTCGTCCTCTTGGGATTCTCTGAGCAGGGCAATGTCCAGATTGTCCTCTTTGTGGTGTTCCTGGTGATCTATGTGATCACCCTGCTGGGGAACGTGGGGCTGCTGGTGTTGATCCGGCTGCTTGCCCAGCTCCACACCCTCATGTACTTCTTCCTGAGCAGCCTGTCCTTCCTTGACCTCTGCTATTCCTCCTGCATTACTCCCAGGCTGCTCCAGGATCTCCTGGATGAGGACAAGGTAATTTCTCATGCCGCATGCCTCATACTGTTCTATTTCTACGTGGCCTTTGTCACCACCGAGTGCTACCTTCTGGCTGCCATGGCCTACAACCGCTACGTGGCCATCTGCCAGCTCCTGCTCTACTCCCTCTCCATGTCCCGAGGGATCTGTGCGCTCCTGGTGGTTGGCTCATGCCTGGCAGGGGTCACCAATGCCGCCCTCCACATGGGCCTGGCCCTTGGGCTGAGCTTCTGCGGCCCCACAATGTCATTGACCGCTTCTACTGAGAGGCACCCCGGCTCTTTGCCCTCTGCTGCACGGACCCCATGCCCAATGAGCTGGGGATGTTCATCATGGCTGGCTCCTACCTGGCTGCCACCATCCTGGCCATCCTCCCTTCCTACGCCATCATCCTGGCCACACGCTCAGCTGCAGGGAAGCGCAAAGCCTTCTCCACCTGCACGTCCCACCTGGCTGTTGTGCTGCTCTTCTATGGATCCCTCTTGTCCATGCACTCCCGGCGCAGCTCCAGGAGCTCCTGGGAGTGTGACATGGTGGCCTACGTGTTCTACACCATGGTGACACCCATGCTGAACCCCTTCATCTACAGCCTGAGGAACCAGGAGGTGAAGGCTGGGCTCTGGACACTGATGGGGAGGAAACATTCAGCTGAAAAACAATATTTCTTTTTTTGTGTTTGTTGCCTGGTGGTATTCTAATTTCAGGAATTCAAGTCCTTCTTGACCACTTGTAGAGCTTGAGGACCAGGGATTCTTAATTTATTTTGATTACAGCTACTTGCGACCATTCTCTTCTTTTAGGATGTAAAAAAAGATAAATTTTTCTCTTTTCTGTTATAAACCTGATTGTGACTCTTTCTGATGCCTGGATCTGACTCTCTGGGTTGTTAGACATCAAGACGTCCCAGATGATATAAAATAAAATGCAGCAGGAGAGTTTCTAAAGTGTTCTCCCTTCTTCCCAGTTAGTAGTTGCCAAACTTCTCTAAATCCCAAGCTGTTTCCCAAACCCTGACTCACCAGTTCTTTTTACTTCCCTGTGATGCCAAGAAGCCAATTACATATTTCAAGGACAAATTCTTACATATTTAAAGTTATATCATTTTATGGAAAAATAATAAAGAAATCCTATAAACAAACTTTCTTCATATACATAAATATATACATAAAGATCTTTATATATATAAATTTATATATATATATATTTGCTCATATATACATATGAAGAAGTGAGACATAAACCCTCAGGCTTCCATTGAACTTCCTGAAACTGATGGTGTTTAATTACCAGTGCAAGTCTCCTGCTGAAGGAGCTGCTTCCAAAGTAATCCATTGCAAGGGGAATTTCCTGTGGGCCACTACAGGGCGGACAGTGACCCAACTCAAGGCCCAAGTTTGCTCAAAGAGCCAAGAGGTCTCATCTGGCATCTCCTATAGATCATGGTAGAATTGCAACCACTGCTCCCTTTCCTGGCATTTGGTTCATATTTTGGTTTTCATTGCTAAATTGGTTTTGCTTATTTGGGGCAATTGTGTGCTTTCCCCTCTAAATACACCATGACTCACAGAGGAAGGAAAAACATCTCTGGGAACTACAGTGAAACTGAGCACAGAAGGAGAGGTGGGAATGCTGACCAAGAGCGAACATGGGGTAGAAACAGTTACAGAATACCAGAATCATTTAGGTTGGAAAAGTCCTTTAAGATCATGGAGCCCAACTGTTGACCCAGCTCTGCCAAGGCCAGCACTAACCCAAGTCTGAGCTCAGTCAGTAGAGGAGAGAGCTGAGAACCCCTTCCAGAGCCTAAGGGGACTCCTGGAGGGCTGTAGAGGGACTCTGAGCAAGGGCCTGGAGTGGCAGGACAAGAGAGAATGGCTTTGCACTGACAGCATTTAGGTTGCACATGGGGAAGAAATCCTTTCCTGGGAGGGTGGTGAGGCCCTAGCACAGATTTCCCAGGGAAGCTGTAGCTGCCCCATCCCTGGAAGTGTCCAAGGCCAGGTTGGATGAGGCTTGGAGCAGCCTGGGGTAGTGGAAGGTATCCCTGCCCATGGCAAGGGATGGCACTGGCTGAGCTTTAAGGTCTCTTAGCACAGTCCATGCCAACACATTGACCCTCCAGATTTTTGGCTCCAGGGCCTGGATCTGACAAGCAAAGCAGCTGGAGAAGTTCAGTTTGTCTTTAATAAGGAAGAAAGTTTCTTCCATGTTTTCCTTCACTAATTAGTCTCTCATGGCTTGTTAAGAAGAACAAAAGAAGTTGTTGAGAAGCCTTCTTAAAAGTTCCATGATGATTAAGAAACTTTCTTGTCAAAGCCCAGAAGATCTTGTTAAGCTGGTGATCCTGTGAAAGGTGCTTGGTCTCTCAGGATCAGTTCTTGCTCTGGAAATGAGCATCCCTTGTGGTGGAAATAGCTGTGAGCACCTCTGTGGTGCTGGGGACCCTGGAGCTCAGACCTGCTAGTGGGCTTTCTCAATTCTTCATTTAAACCTGTAAATCTTGAACTGATGGAGAGTGGGTTTACACTGGATATAGGAAGGAAATCCTTCTTCCCTGGGAGGGTGCTGAGGCCCTAGCACAGATTGCCTGGAGAAGCTGTGGCTGATCCATTCCTGGAAGTGACCAAGGCCAGGTTGGACAAGGCTTGGTCTAGTGGAAAGTGTACCCGCCCATGGCAGGAGCTTGGAATGAGATGAGCTTCGAAGTCCCTTCCCACCCAACTTTGATATCAAAAGTCTTTGTCTTGCCAAGCCCTTTGTCATTTAATGATATCAATTCCAACTTCTTCATCCAGGTCCAAATCCACCTTTCCCACTTTCCCCTAGACCTAAAACATCTCTTCTCCTGCTGTTTTTTCCCAGCGAATGAGGCGACTACTCACCTTCCATTTACTTTTCTAATGGAAGTGAATTCTCATGTAACTCCTCAGAACACAACATCTACACAATACAACACCAAAGGGAAAACTTTTCTGCTTCTGCCTTTCCCTGCTGCAGCCAAGGCTTATCCATCCACAGAACTCATCCCACCCCCAACGATGTTAACAGGTGAGGGACAATCAAAATGTCATGTGTGGAGAGGAGGAAGTGTCTGCTGAGCTTATCCAGACCACCTGGATTGTGAAAGAAACTTGCAGGATTGAACTCAGTTTGCCCTTAAAAACAACAAATATCCTTTGAATGATCAGAAAGTAGGAGGTTTTTTCCATTAGAAGCTCCTGCCTGGAAAAGATTAAAGATTGCTGGTCTCCCCCCAGTGTTGTGGCCATCCCTGTAACTTTTTTATTGAGCCATGATTTGGAGAACTGTTGGTTTGGAGGTTTTTTAGGGCCTTTTCCTGACCTAAATAATTACCAACTATGCATAGATCAGGTGTTAAGGGTTCTTTCACCTACAGAAACCAGACATGCTTAAATTTTGGGTGGAACACTTGTTAGGTTTTCATGCTGTGTTTTGGCACTTGGACACTTGCACTCCCCTTGATATTCCAAGGTGTGTCTTGAGGTGCTTACTCACATCAGCTTTTTATCCTTCTAAGTCAGGAAAGAAATGCATTTTTAAAGCCTTTAAGCTTATTTTATTACCAATCAAATTTAAAAATACTCTTACCATTCCCAAATGCTCTCTCGCACCCAAGCAACTTGACTCTGATAGTTATGAAGAATTTTATTGGAGTTTAGGGATAATGACAAAAACCTTGCAAAAAAATTACATATTTATAATTAAAAAATAAGTTATAAATCAATAATGTTGTGATTTATGCTTCCTGAGAGAAAGAGAGGAATAATTGGAACAATAATCTGGAATAATTTTGGGTGATTTCTTCTGACAGCCTTGTGGACATAAAGGAAATTCAAGTTTGAGGGTCCCACTTCTGTTTCCTTTCAAGGAATATGTGACTTTGGGGTCTCTTTCTCCAGGATAAATATTGTAATTGAGTTTTGTGAGAAACTGTGGAGGAACCGATATAAAATTGTAAGGATCAGGGGAAAATCCAATTATTTTAGATAAATTTTTTTATTCCTGCTTTAGGGGAACATGGGCATGGTGTGGCAGGACAACAGGGAATGGACAACAGGGAGAGTAGGTTTAGATGGGATTCTGGGAAGAACTTTTTCTCTGTGAGGGTGGGGAGGCCCTGGGACAGGCTGCCCAGAGAAGCTGTGTCTGTCCCATCCCTGGAAGAGTTTGAGGCCTGATTGGAGGGGGTTTGGAGCTGCCTGGTCTAGTGGAAGGTATCCCTGCCCATGGAGTGTAGGACCAGATGATCTTTAAGGTCACTTCCAACCCAAACCATTTCAGGATTCCCTGATGCCACGAGGTGCATCTCTCTGATGCCGGCAGAAGTTTAACATCCTCCTCCTGCACTTCCCCAGTGCTACCTTTACCTCCTTGTTCCTCAGGCTGTAGATGAAAGGGTTGAGCATGGGGCTGACCACGGTGTAGAAGACAGAGGCCACCTTGTCCCGGCTGCCATGCTGGGACGCCGGCTGCAAGTACATGAAGAACAGGGTGCCGTAGAACACGGACACGGATGCCAGGTGGGAGGCGCAGGTGCGGAAAGCTCTGGCCCTGCTGGGCGCCGAGCGCATCCCCAGGACGGTGTGCAGGATGCGGGCATAGGAGAGCAGGATGACCACACTGGTGCCCAGCCCATTGGCGGTGGCCAGGGCGAAGATGGCGAGCTCGCAGCTGCGGGTGTCGGAGCACACCAGCCTCAGCACAGGGCTGGCGTCGCAGAAGAAGTGGTCGACCTGGCGGGGCCCACAGAAGAAGCCCCCAAAGGTGCAGCCGGTGTAGAGGAGGGCGCTGAGGGAGGCCACGAGGTAGGACCAGGCCACCAGCCGCCAGCAGGCCCAGGGAGACATGACCAGCACATATCTCAGGGGGTGGCAGATGGCTACATGCCGGTCGTAGGCCATGGCGGCCAGGAGGTGACATTCGGCTGTGACAAAGAGTGCAAAGAGGTGGAATTGTGTCACGCAGCCAGCCCAGGAAATGGTTTTATCCCTAAATAACAGGTCTGTGAGCATTTTGGGGGAGGTGACGGTGGAATAGCAGACGTCAGCCATGGAAAAGTGGGCGAGGAAGAAATACATGGGGGTGTGGAGGTTGGGAGCCACCCAAACCAAGACCATCAGCCCGATGTTCCCTGCCAAAGTGACAATGTAAATCAACAGAAAGAGCCCAAACAGAGGGGCCTGCGCCCAGGGAGTGTCTGTAATTCCCAAGAGGATGAATCTGGGCTGTGTGTAGTTGCCTGCCATGGCCAGGTGTTACCTGTTGAGGCAAAGGGAAGAAATATATCAAAATGGTAAAACCCAGAATTTTGCTTTTGGGTCATATTTTACTCCAACCAATCACCATTTTAATTGCCATTCTTTGGTATATTCTACATATTTTCCAATCATAAATTCTATACTTTTTTATTTCTCAGTGGAGGTACCTAGAAAAGAATACAGAGCTTGAAGAAATACAAATGGCAAATTTGTTTTTCTGTGCTTGGATACCTAAGATTATGTATTTATTCTGGCACATGTTAATTAAGAATTAAGAAAAAAAATCAGATATTTTTTCCCCTTTGGTTTGAAAGAAATTTGCTTCAGAAGGCACCCTGGAGGAATCTCATTGGAGATAATATAAACCTGGGGAGGAAGAAAGTCCCAGTGCCAGTGAAATCCCAGATTACACCACATTTTTCCTTGGCTTTTAATTATTAATCCAGTCCATCAAACTGTTATATTATATATCACCCCCACTGCATAAAAATCACATGAATAAATTAATGTTCAATACATTTCTGAACTCCAACAGGCTGAAACATCTGAAAACTGTGGGAATGAAGATAAAACTTACTTGGAATGGGAATGAATTTTGAAACAATCCAATTCCAGAGGCTGATCTGTTAACAACTGCATTCTGCTGACAATTCTTTATAACTAAATAAGACTTGTCCTTAATTTATCTTTCTTTAACTGCCTAAGGAAAACAAAAAACAATTTGCAGAAGCCATTACATCCATTTATTATAAAACCTACTTTTGGAAGGCTGTTTTCTAACACAGCCCCAAAAAAGAGGATTTGAGGACATGAAGAAGGAATTCAACTTCTTTCTCTTGGATTCACAGCTCCTCCTGTTCCTCCGCTGTGGTGGTGGAAGCCAAGGATTTATCCCAAATGCAGCAGAGAACATCTGGCTAATGTGGAGATGGATGTGCTCCTTCCCTGACTCCAACTCTGAGCCTGTGGGTGACAGGGCTGTAATTATGTTCCCTCTGCTCTTCTGGGACAAAACCCTCAGGGTTCCTCACGGTGCAGCAAATAAACAAAGAGAACAGGGGAAAAAAGGGGTAGAATGGAATTCTGAAATCCATTGTGCTTCAGGGATCTCAAATCCATCACATGAATGAGCCACCATGTCACATAGACACACAGCACCAGTGATGACCGATGGTCAGAAGATCCTCAAGTGACACACAAAGCACTTCTGGCTCTGGAACTGCTGGTGTCCCTATGTGGACACCAAACAATCCAGTTTTCCTTCAAGGATGGGATTATCCATGTTGAACATTTCATTAGTAAGTTTGCAGATGACAATGAGCATGTGTCAATCTACTGGAAGGCAGGAGGGCTTTGCAGAGAGACCTGGAATGGTTGGATGGATGGGCAGAGTCCAATGGAATGAAGTTTAATAATGCCTAGTCCTGCATTTTGGACACAATAACTCCCTGCAGCATTGTAGGCTGGGGACAGTGAGGCCAGACAGTGCCCAGGCACAAAGGGACCTGGGGGTGCTGGTTGACGGCTGACTGAAC
>VRYO01001269.1:39878324-39889177 GCA_009812075.1 Sialia sialis
CCCTGAAAGGTGCATGTGGTCAGGTGTGGGTTGGTCTCTTTCTCCAGACACCAACAGACAGAACCAGAGGGTTGTGCCAAGGGAAATATAGGTTGGATATTAGGAAACAGTTTTCTACAGAAAGAGTGATAAAGTACTGCAGTGGTCTGCCTGGGGAGGTGGTGGAGTCACCATCCTGGATGTTTTTAAATAGAGACTGGATGTGGCACTCAGTGCCATGGTTTAGTTGAGGTTTTAGGGTGTTGGTTGGACTTGATGATCTTGAAGGTCTCTTCCAGCCTAATCATTCTGTGTGATTCTGTGATTCAGAGGTACCTGCAGCCTAGATGTCCACATCTGGCAGCTCTGGGCACTTTCAGACAGTGATTAATTGTCCCAGAGTGAAAAATCAGTATTAATCACTCCATCTGGGGGCTCCATCCATTCCTTGACCCTCAAACTCTATTTAAGCTCAGCCCAAGGAGGCTCTTCTGCTCTGGAGTTACACTAGAGAAGTCCTGATTGCCAATTCCACAACATGTGCACATCCTTGGATTCCTTTAATCTGCACCTTGTCTTGACCACAGATCCAGCCCTGACCAGGGATTGAGTTAGTTTTTGGATCTTTCAGCCAAAACTTTATACCTCATAAAGGTATAAAATATGAATTTATCAGTGTGAACTTTATCCAGTGTGAATGATATATAATATAACAGTTTGATAGACAGGATTAATAATTAAAATAAATAACTGATAAATAAAATATAGAATTTAGGTCAGCCTTGGACCTGCCTTATTGTCACCAACTCACCTGGTGGTTTGGAATCTCGGCTCAAAGAACATCAGGAGGCCTGGAATAAATCTGGTTCTGATTTATGAAGCAAGCTGGAAGGTGGAAAAATAAGGTTTTTGGGGAAGTCGGTGGTGCAATACAGCCCTGGAAAAAGATAAAATAGATATTATTTGGGTCAATGCTAAAGAAATGGAACAGAAATGATCATGAAAGCAAAACTTGCAATTTTTCTGTCACAAAGGCAGAGACAGGATTTAGTGAAAAACAGTTCCAAGGTTTATACTTAATTACCTGATAATTATTTAACTTACTTTACAAGTTCTTTTGCCTTCTTGGCTGTTCTTTTCTAAGTATCAAAAGCTTCCCATGGAAATAACTGGATTTCCTGGTTTTATTTATTATTTTGAGAAAAGAGAGGATGCTTGAAGTTTCCCTGAAGGATTGGGAATAAAGCAGGAACTAATGGGAGTCAGTGGTGAAATTTTAGTGTGGAAACTCACCAAATTCCAACACTGATGTTAAAATGCTGTTGTTTGCAGAGCTACACCCAACCAAAACATCACCAGCATGAGCTGGATGATCTTTAGGGCCCTTTCCAACCCAAGCCATTCCAGGATCCTGTAACCTTGTGTGGGCCTCCTGCGGACATGGCACATCCTCTTCCAGCCTACCTGGAGTCTCTTGATCCCTCTGAGGATGTGCTTAATGTTATTGATAACTGACAGATAAATCCCATCTGTGGATCCAAACTGTACTTCATGGGCAGCTGAGTTTTCCTGGGAATGCCTGGAGCAAGATAAGAAGGTTTAATGGACTCTGGAACATGGGTGGGTCCTGCACCTTCCAGGTCCTACAGACCTCCTAGTGCCAAATCAGGAGTAGCTTGGAAGCCTTTTGGGCTCATTCCCTACCCGGAGGCTTGGATCAGCCCTCACCCCCTGTAATCCCAGCTGGCTGCTCCAGGGATCCATCCAGGACACCCTAAGCTGTTTGCCAGGATAGCTAGAGCAGACCCACCCATTGACCCTGAAGTAAAGTTATATTCACTATAAAAACTAAAATTAAATAATATTTCTATTAAACCATGTTTTGCTGATGAGGAGGTTTCCTTTATGAACCCTCTGATCCTGATGCTCCTCTGGCGAGGCAAGAATTGGATTTTTATCTTAAATCCCTTTATTCTGATTTGTTATATTATCAGGGAAGGCAATTCTGGCTGGCTGGCTCTTTTTTCCCCTCCCTCATGCCAGGACTCCCATCCATACCTCGTTTTCAGCTGAGAATGAAGAGGGATTCATGGACGTTTGTGAGGGAGAGGAAAATCCTGTAACATCTGTGTGTTGGTGCACATATTTAACCCAAGAATGTTTTGCATTTTTTGTATAAATATATGGGATAATGTACATTTTATATTGGATTTTAATATTTATTTATAATTTTGTATCAGAAAAGACAGACATCGAGGAGATCCCTGGCCCTAGGATGCAAGTTATACATTTATATCCATATATATTTATAGATATGGAGCTTGGAACACCCTGGTGTCGTGGAAAGTGGCCCTACCCATAGCAGTGGGGTAGAACTGGATGTTCCTTCAGGTCCCTCTCATCCCAAACCATTCCAGGATTCTATGAAAGTTGTGAAGATCCCTTGTATAAAGGTTATGTGGGTTTAACACAAGGCATTCCAGTCTTCTGTGATTTCTGGGCTACATCACGGAGGCAGCTCCCATGAAAAGCTCTTTCTAGGAAAGAGGGTAACACAACATTCCAAATGGATTAATTTGTAGTTTTAATGCAGTTTGGAGATAAGAAGATATCCTCCATAGGTCAAGTGAATTAATTAATCAATAAATAGTTCCCTATTTGAAATCAGGATAAATTTCCAGGTTCAATTCAACCAGTCACCTTTGTCCTGTCCTTTTTCCACCCTGAATTTCTGCCTTTCAACAAACAAAGCTTTCTTCAAACAAAGTTTTAATTAGTTTTCCACTTTATGCCCCTGGTGATTGGCTAAAAACAAAGTGAGGAATATTATCAGTGGAGTTTGTATCCAGAGACTTGCACTTTGACAGAGGGAAGAAGTGACTGAAAAATAATAAAGCAAAGCAGGAAAAAACCTGAACAACTTGAAATAAAAAATGGAGGGTGATAGTTATTTTTAAAATCTCTTATTTAGGCATGAAATAACTCCTGAGAGAAACTGCAACTCCCTAATTTCTCCATGTTCTGGATGAAAACTCAGTGCTGGCAAGGATGACGAATCAGCCTGTTTTTTGGATGTCCTTTCCTTGTCCAAAGTTGCATTGCATCTACTTCTGAATGAAATGAATTCCTCTTTTTACATGAACAGCTTCTTTTTGCTCCTTTAGTGCACCATGGTGCTCCGTTGTCAATCCCAAGGGATGTTAAAGAGCCATAAAAATTCTTTTAAGGTATGAAATGGAGAACTGGAAGGGGAAAAAGGTTAAAAAACATTCATCAGTATTTCCTGTATGTCATCATCATCAATTGGGCATTGCTGGGGACATCATCTCCTTTTTATTTTATGTAAAGCCTCCTTTTTTTCCTGTAAGCCTTGGGTAGCAAAGTGTCTTTTTCTTGCTCAGGAAACTAAGAAATAGGCAATAAATAAAACAATGGCATCATTTGGCTGATCCCAACTGGATATTTTATTTTCCAAGCACTACCTCCTGAGCCTGTAGAAAACATTGGGTGTTTGAAGTTTTCCTCACATTTGGAAATGATGCTTTAAACGGCACTTTATTGTCTTAGGGTAATTTAATTAGATGGGATAGGGCAAAGAAAATCTTCCCTGAGAGTGTGGTGAGGTCATGGAATGGATTTCCCAGAGAAGCTGTGGCTGCCCGTGGAAGTGTCCAAGGCCAGTTGGACACGACCTGGAGCAGCTTGCATTGGTGGAAGGGGTCCTTGCCCATGGAATGGGATGATCCATAAGGTCCCTTCCAGTCCAAAAAATTCCATAGTACAGATACTGTCAGAAAGTCCCCCTGGGGATAGTTTTAGGATGCATTAAACAATTAAAGGCGACATTTCTGAGCTGTTATTTTTCAAATAAGACCTTCTGCTGCAGTTAGTTTTTAAATTGTCGTATCTTGACTTGGCAGTGGAGGATCCCAGGACTCTTTTGGACTTGGCTGCCTCTCTCTTGGTGTGGCAGTTCCCTGGAGGGTAAGATGTTATTCTCTGACTTATTTTGTCCTGGCTTTGTAAATCCTCTGCAGGGCAAAACTCTGGAAACACAGGTGTTTCATGGGAGAAGCCCTGGTGTATCTCTCCAGCTGGAGCTGGGAGCAGCTGGAAGTATAAAAACTGCTGCAACTGGACCTGGGAGCAAAGAGGAGGAGCAAAACCCCATCTTCAGGTGGGTTTAGATGGAATATTGGGAATAAATTCTTCCCTGGAATGGTGGTGAGGTGCTGGCACAGGTTTCCCAGAGAGGCTGTGGCTGCCCTGAAAGTGTTTAAGACCAAGCTGAATGGAGTGATCTGGGTGAATCCTAGGGCAGCTTGTTGGAAGCTCTTCTACTGATTTGCCCAAAGATTTTATGGAATTTGGGTGCCACAATGGAGATCCTCACCAAAGGGGGACAAGGATGAACACTCCAGTAATTGTTCCAAACCAACCATGTGCTTCTCAGCAGGAATAAAATATAACCCATGGATTTTTATTGAATTTATTTCCATTCCAGGTGTCCGATCCATCACACAAAGTAAAGTTATTTATATATAAGGTTGAGTAAGGAAAAGGCTGGACTTTAGTTAAACAAGAAATCGAGGTCAATATTCTGATGGCAACAGGGGAGGAAAATTCACCCCAAAAATGTTTGGTTTTCCTTATTTTTAATACCTCTGGCTCTGGCACCTCCATGTGGGTGATGAAATCCATGAATGATGAATCCAGCTCTAAATCCTCCTTAATAACTCCAGGAGACCATGGAACACCTGAAAGGAGCCTTTGGGTTCTGGGGTGAACTCAGTCCTTCAACCAAGGCTCATGCAATAAATGAGGATTTGCAGGTTTGGTTGTCAGGAGCCAGCAGTGCCTACTCTTGGTTTACTCTCTGGTGTAACTGTCAAGGCATGAATCTCCAGGAAAAAAAATCCATGTTTATTTATTCTATCTGTCATAGAGTGGGGTTTTAGGAGCTGGTGATCTCTCCCTAGTGAACAGCAAGATGGAACATGAATTTTTCTTTTGCCTCCAAATTAAGCATCATGACTAAAGCAAAGTAAAGTAAGACAAATACCGGTTCTTATTCCTACACTAGGAAAAAATACACTCAGGGAAGTCCCATTTTCCAATGCTTTCACCTAGAAAAATCTCTTCCTGGGACATGGAAAGCAGGTATTTATTCCTCAAGTAACCAGGCTGGACAGGGAATGGTCAAAAGGTGAGTGAGAAACAATTCAATTTTCCCATCAATTAGCAGGAAAATCATGGAATTCCATGTGTAAGTGGATTGAGAAAATCTAGGAGTTAGCCTTGCAACTTATTTAGGATTTGTTTTGTTATGGCATTTCCCTTATGAATGCCTTAAATACAGCCCTGTTTCCAAATATGTTGGCTGAATTGGGATACCTGTGCCAGCTTGTGGTTTTTCTCTTTCAAGGACAATTTACCTTTTATTGAATGAAGGTTTTGTAATTTGTAACTGCTTGACAAAAATTGACATTCCATTATCAATGGATTTATGTGCATTAAACACTTCAGTCTAAAGACAGAAAGCAGCTGAACTGCACATATAAAATATTCAGTCTGGCTGGAGAAAACGAGACGTTTGCATCTAAATTTATTCTCCTGGGCTTCACTGCCCAAGCAGACCTGCAGGTGATGATTTGTGTCTTGTTCCTTGCCCTCTGTGTGGTCACTCCCTTAGGAAATCTGGGAGTCATTGTGTTGATCCTGTCAGGAAAATTAATCCACAAACTCTAGAGGTTTATGTCCAAAAAGGAGACAGAGGAGTCCTTTTTGCTTTATTTGAATAAAGAGAGAGGCCATGGGGCATTCCCCTGGGATCTCTCAAATTTTTGGAGGACACAGCCTCCCTTTTTATCCTAATTTCCCAGCCGCATTTCCCTCTCTCTTTCCCCATTGGCTGAGATACTTGAGAGGTACAGATTTCCCAAAACACCTGATACCTGAGATTCCCCTCTAATGTATAACTCTCCCTTTTCATTTTTAATTCTTAGGGAATTTATGGGTTTTCCCCATTGCTTCTTTCATCTTTCAATACGCAATTTCATTTATCAGCAAACCTACAGTTTGCTTGTAAAGGCAAATATATTTTTCCATTCATCAATCAGTGGAATCCATCCCATTGTTTCTCTTATTTTTCAGTGCTGGTCTTACCTGCCAGCAGATCCACAGCTTGTTTGTAAAGACAAATCTGTCATTCCTCTCAATCCGGTTTGATCTGCACCTCCACATCCTCATGTACTTTTTCTGAGCCACTTGCTGGACATCTGCTACTCCTCCACCATCATCTCCCAGAGCCTGAGGGAATTTTTGGCGGAGAAGAAGGTGATTTCCTTCGTGAGCTCTGCTTCGCCACCTGGGCCACCACCGAGTGCCACATGCTGGCTGCTCTGTGGCCATCTGCAGTCCCCTGCTCTACTCCATGCTCATGTCCCAGAGGATTTGTGTTGGGATGTTGGCCAGGACCTCCCTGGCTGGAGTGCTCAGCTGCACCCTCCACACGGTTTCCATATTCCACGCCCCATTCTGCCTCTTCTGGGCCATGGAGCACTTTTTATGTGACAGCCTTTGCTGCTGGCCCTGTCCTGCTCCAACACCCACACCAGTGAGGCCGTGGTGGCTGCCATGGTGGAATTCACCATGGGAGGGAAGGGGAGCATCACCTCAGGGAAGGGATGAGACGTGTCCTGGCACTGTCCGGAGTGCAGGAACGCTTGGGGAATGTGGCAGAGGGAGCCTGAGTGGGAGTTGAGGCACCATGCTCAGGGACACTCCCTGTGCTGCAGGACAGGAGCTGGAGAGTCTCCAACCCTTCGGGGGGCTGCCTGCCCTCCCTTGATTTATCCCCCTTTTGTTGGGGGGATGTCCATGTGAAAAAGGCTTTAAGGAAGCACCGAGCTGCTGGCCAGAGCACTTGGACTCATTTTGTGAGGGTGTCATTTGGGTCACCCCAATGTCTCCGGAAGAGGAGCAGGTGAGTGAGAGATGGGGGGGTCAGGAGGGGTCCCCTAAAACTCAAGGGAGGATATAGCCCAAAAAGTGCCAGAAAATTCTGGAGGGGTTGGTGTGTAAAATACCTAAAATGGCAAAGATTCTCATTTTCTATGTATCAAGAAACAATATTAATTTATATATATATTGATTTTTAAATAACTCTCCATATCTGCTGTGTTATGGGCAAGTTTTAGACTGTAAGAAATTCTGAATATGCATCTGTAGGGTTTGAAAATACAAATACAACGTCTGTGTACATAAATGAAATACTGAAGGGCTTGAAAAGTTAAGACAAGATGACCTGTATGAAGGACTTAGAAACAGCTCTGTGTATGCGGAGTTCTTTCTCCCTCCTCCCGCTGGAACACCTGAAATCTGGGATCTGGGTTTGACTCAAACTGGGTTTTATTGGCGCCCATAGAAACGCGGGGGCCGCTGCGCCTCAGTGCTTCCGCCTTATGGACACACCCGGTACTGCAGCTCCGAGCGGGAGAAAGGAGCACTTCGGGCTAAAATCTGAGTTAATGCGCTGGGGAGAGAATGAGTGCTCTGACATAAAAGTGAGGCAATCAGTAGTGGAGGCGGGGAATGTCCCAGGCGGGATAAAATGGATTATAAAAAGCATATGTGGAATCAGAGCTATTCCAGCAGCTTTCCTTCCCAATGCTCCCCAGGTGTTTTTCTTGTTTTCTGGGTTTCAGGGGGGAACCCAGTTTGGGATGACGCAGCTTTGGAGAGTTCTGAGTTTTCCTTAACTGTGCAGAGATCCCAGGATCTGGAGGCACTCCTGTTTCCCCGAAGGAGGATGCCCCGGGGAATGCCCTTAGGTGGGATTTGGCTCCAGTGGAGCCTCCCAGGATGAGCCATGGTAGGCTCGGATACTGCGCTGATCCTTGCACCACCCTCATTCCTCAGCTCCGGGAGCTCCCGAGGTCACTCTCTGTACCTGTCCAGCCAGGTCAGACCCAACGGGCCCTCCAAGTGCTTAATCTCTTGCTCCCATTTGGTGACTGAAAGCCTCACAAAACAGAATTGATTTCTCAAGAAAAAAAGTGCTTCAAAAGCCTTTTTTTTTGTCTTTTATTACTTAATTTTCCATCCTGATCATTTCTCTTGATGCTGCAATAATGAATGTCACAGAAGTAAAAATGGGAAAGAAGAACAAATGGAATATATCTGAAAATGCAGATTTTTCATACTCGGGCAGGAACTGGTCAGTGTTCAAAATGTTCAAGCTACAGCAATACGAACACAGCCACAAGAAAACCCAGAAACTACTGAGTTCAGTCCAGGGACAATCTTCCACTATTCCAGGCTGCTCCAAGACCCATCCAGTCTAGCCTTGGACACTTCTGGGATGGGACAGCCGTGATTTCTCTGTGTTTATGGGCACAGGAGGAAATTTCCACCAGAACCTGAGATGCTTCCTTTGCTCTGTCCAGCCCCAGCAGGGCCTTGGGAGGCAGAGGGTGTGGGAACAGGAGCTTTGCCCACGGCCTCAGGGGAGTCTCTGCTGTCCCAAAACACAGCAGAGCAAAATCCTGTGAAAAGGAGATGCCAAACCAGGAACAGGGATGGGCTGTGGAGCAGGGATGGTGCCCAGCAGAGGGGTGACCATCCAGAGGGTGCCACCAGTCCATCCCTGCTGCCCAGGTTTGGGATGAGCAGGCTGGTGGTGACTGTCCCTGTGTTTGCTCTGCAGGATGAGGAAGCCAAGCATGCTGAGAAGGAAGATGAGGAGGTGTGGGAGGATGGAGATAGTGGCCACTGAAGGCTGGGGTAGGCACAGGTCGAGGTGGGAGACATGTCCTTCCAGGGAATTGTCACTCTCAGCTGGAGTTCCTGCACTCACCTGGATCCATGCCACAGGCAGGAGAGCCTTGTCCCAAACCAGGGTTTCACTGGAATTGGAGGGCCATCAACTCCTTGGGAACTGCTTAAAGGTGGGATTGAAGTTGGTTCTGCACTTCTCATCTGTTTCCCATCTGAGCCAAAGTGCTGGGTCTGGGCCAAGCAGGAATTGAGCTGCTATGTTTTTTTCTTCATGCTTAGTCAACCTTGAGCTTCTGCATATTTTTTTCTGATTCGTTATATGCTGATGTAAATTTTAACTAAAATCCCAGGAAACTGTTCCCTGAAATCAGGTTAAAAGAAGATTCCCAAACACAGCCACTTTATTAGGAATCCTGGTGAGCCATAGGATTTGAGCTGCCTTAGACTTGGAAACAAGTCCCGCTTTTAGAAGCTTTCAGAACATGACCAAAGTTCCCCTGAGGTCAAGCCTGTCAGTAGCAGCTTCCCATCCATCCTGGGAAAGTGGGCAAGGATCCCACTAAATTTCCTCTGGACTGGACATGGCTTTTTTCTGTGGAGAGATGCTCCAGCAGCACATGGAAGTGAGTGTTGGGGATTAATCCATAGTAACAGATAAACCCACGGTCACTGCTGGGCCCTTTCCAATACTGAATTCCCAGCTAAGGGGAGAGAAGCCTCTGAAATTGCCGCTTCCAGCACAGCAGCTACTTTGTGCCAGTACCTGGAACCTGGGATTGATCCTGATTGTACCACGCAAGAGTCCCTGAAGTGTTAGATATGGAAAACAGCCAAGACAACCAATTAACTCCTCTTGTAACCCTGGTGGTTATGCAGGGCACAGCAGCTAGCAGTGGGAGTGTTTGGGGAGAGGAGCGACTGCTTCCCTTCCCAGCAGGTCTGGGAAAGGCAGCCCAGAGGATGAGGTTTGGGAAGGAGCTGTGAGCTGAGAAGTGGCTCAGATCTGCCTAAAAATCCTGGTATGGTCTGGGTTGGAAAGAACCTTGCAGATCATCCTGTTCCTACTCCCCACCATGGTCAGGGACACCCTCCTGGGGTGTGTCCATGGTATCTGCTCTGTGCCAGGCTGGTGGAACAGGTGGGGTTATCTCCCTGAGCCCAGTCCCAGGCAAGTTTGAGGTCTCCATGGGAAGAAGCCTAGGAGCTGCATTTCCAGAGCTGGAAGGCTCCATGTCTGGAAATGTTTCCACTCCTGCTATTTGTTTTTTTTCCAAAACTGGGCATTACATTTCTTCCCTGAGTGAGGTGATTTTCCTTTGGTTGTTGGGATTGCACACATGGTGTTTTAAGGGCTCTGTTGTCTCTTTTCCCGAATGGAAGAGTGAGGAAATGGGGATCCTCCCAGCTGACAGGTATGTGGGAACAGCCCAGTTCCAGTGAGGAATGTGGTGCACTCTGAGATGGTTTTTCCTGTTGTTTATTCCTTGGAGCCTGTTGGGAGTGCTGGCCTGGATTTGGGAGAAGCCAAGTATCCTGGAGCTGTGAGGATTTTTCCTGTCACAAATCCATGATGGGGATGTTTTCCCTGGCTGTCCCAAGGGGAAGGGAATATCTTTGGAGTCCTTGCAGCCACAGGATGCACTGGGTGCATACCCTGAAAACCAGGTCAGGATTGTTCATCTGACTCTGCCCCTGACCTGTGGCTTCCAGGGACCCTCCTGACATCCTGGATATTCCCAGGAGAGGATATTCCAACACTTGTCTTTTGAACCAGGAATTACAGACTCAGTAAGTCACACTGTGCTGTCTCAATGGTTGGATGGGAAAGGGACCAAACATCCCACATTGCTGTTACATTCCCAACTGGAATTGGGCCAGAGGGGTCATTTCAGAGCTCTGAGGTCACAGGTTCAGCCTTGAACAACATCCCCAGGGAATGCAGAGGTGTCTCATGTCTGTGGCACTCAGCAACACTGCCCTGATGTGGAGCAAAAAGAGGAGGGGAAAAGTCTTAGGTTAGTATGAGGATGTTGCTGGAATGGAATCGGGATAGGTGCTGATCACACCATGGAATCATGGGGGGGTTGGCTTGGAAG
>VRYO01001269.1:39890177-39913481 GCA_009812075.1 Sialia sialis
ATAAACAAGAGGACAGCACACCACTATTTTTAACAGTAACAGCAAAACCAGAGAGAATTCACAGTCACCTTTTCTTCCATGCGCTTCCTGGGTGCAGCTCCCAAGAGCCTCACACTCCTTGCCTTCCATGTCTGCTCCTTTTCCAAGATCTTTGGAACCAGTTTGGGGTAGCCAGTGGCCACCATAGCCCTGGCAGTGCTGCTGGGTGGTCCCAGCCCCTCTGAGGGCTGCAGCTGAGGGATGTGTCACCAACTGTGGTGGCACACCACAGAGGCTTCCAAACCACTGGCAGGCATGGGCTGTGTTGTGCAAAACCTGTGTTTAAATACAATCAGCCGCCTAGAGAAGAAAAGCTGTCTTTACCTAGTAAGGAACTGTTTCCTTAGGACTAGCCACAAAAAGGAATTGTGAGATCTGCAGGTAAATACAACACAGCCGTGCATCAGCTGCAGGGAGGTCTCTGTTCCAAACCCCCACAGCAAAAAGCCAGAAGAATATCAAGGCAATGCAGGGCACTCAGGATCGGCATTGGGACACTCTATGGCAAAGGTCTGCCCTGGGCTTGAAGCCTCTGGAATCTCACAGGCAGCACACCCAGAGTTACAGCAAGGCCCAGCTCCAGACTGGCACACAGTTTTTGCCAAGCTGCTGGGAATTCAGAGCTTGGCTGCTCAGCTGGTCCCCAAGGTCAAAAAAAAAAGATGACACAACCTGGTTTTGGTACAATAGTGCTGATTTCTGGCAACCTGAACACAAAATTTTCCACCAAAGCCAAGCGGCAGCTCTAGGACTGGGAGACAGAATGAGTGTGCAGTGATCAGCCAGTCCCAAATACAAAGTACATAAAAGCCCCCTCAAGGACCACCAGAACCACAGCTGCAGAGATCAAGGTGTGCAGCAGTGCTAAGGCAGAGTCACATTTCTGCACTTTGGTATCCAAACTCTTGTTTAATAAACCATAGAACCATTAAGATGCAGGAAGTTTACAGACTGATCTTGGAATGGGAACGCTGTAGCTGCTCAAGCACCTTCGTAACATCCCAGTGCATTCCAGTTCTTCACTAGCACTTCATATAAAAATCTTCACACACACACTTGAACACTGCTCTTCCCACAATACAAACGCTTGAAAAATGCCTCTAAGGATTTTTCTTCCCTCTAAGATAGTCTCTTGCTTTAGAGGAGAACAGGACTTCTGAAGTACAGACCCAGTACTTGCTCATTCAAGTTCATTGATTGGCTTTTAAGTCATTTCTTCCTCTTCTGCTTTAGATCTTTAGTCTTCTTAAATTTCTTATGTTGCTTGGGTCCTCGTGCTGTTTCTAGTTTCCTTTTCTTCTCACTGGAAAAGAGGAACAAAACATTTGTTAAAAGTACACGGGATTGCCATCCAGCAGGGAGATTTTTGTTGTGAAATAGGAGCAAATGAGAAAATTTAAACTTGGTGCTAGAAAAAGCGCAAACAAGAGCCTGACTTAAATTAGTCCTGAGATTCTCCAACTCAGAAGTTCTCAATTTTTAGCTCTCATCTTTGGTCTTTTCATCTGTCCTAAATGGGGCACGTGGAATTAAGAGTACCTAGAAGAGAAATTACCACTGATATTTTTAAACATTCAGTTTTGTCCCTGCACTGGATTCTGACTCACGCAAACACAACTGAATTCCAAGCTCTGATCTTTGTAAGCAACTGCTAAGACTCTCTCCTTCCTGGAAGGCTTTTGGAAACTTACAGCTTCCAGCATTCATGGAAAAAACCATGAAAGGGTGGAATAGAGATCCCCAAGGAAAAATATGGGAAGATAACATGCTGGGCAAGGCAGAAGAAAGAAGACGGATGAAAATTAAGGAATTGCAGAAACGCAGACATTTTCCAGGCTCAAGCTCACATTTGAAAGAATTTGTCTTCCCTGAATTTGCATTTTCTCCAATGGTATCTCCAGGGGCTCCCACCCAGTGTTAGATCCCAAAGCAAATGGGGCAGTCAGGTGGAATGAGTGACCCAAAGGAGACCCAGCTTCTGTGTGGGATCACGATCAGATCATCAACAATAAAGTCAGAATTAAACAAGTTATTGAAGAGAGGACTATCCTTAGAGCAACACAGAAACATTGGGTAGTAAAGCTCACAGATGCTCACACCTCAATTCCCCCAGGGAAAACTGATGCTCTATCCAGGACATTGAGTTCACTTAACTTGCATTTAACCCTCAGGCTTTACTCTTTTGGAAAACATTTTAACAAAGCCAGCAGGAAAGCCTAAAGAGATCTCTGGAATATTTCCACTTCCTTTACCTTTTCAAGCTGACAACAGAAGTATTCTGTCCTGCTTTGCTCAGCACCTCGTTCCACTCCTCGTCATCCCCCCGAATAATGTACCTAAGTGGGAAAGGCCAAGGGAAAATCAAGTCAAATTGTTAAGCACAAAGGAAAAAACAAAAAAACAAAACATAAAAATAAGGTGTTTCCACTGTCAGGCACATGCTACTCTGCAAACAAAGCCACTGTGGCAGCACCCAACCAAACCAGATTTGGGAAACACAGACAAAGTCAGGCAGGCAAAGCTGGCATGGGATGAATCAGTCTGGGAAAAAGTGAAGAGCTGCAGCTCACTTTTGAGAAGAGAAATAAAGACAGTAATTGCTGCTCAAATAAGCTCATGTCTTGTGGACCTTGTCTGGGTGTTTCAGCACCCTGGAAATTACACCCAGATTTAAAGAGGCAAAGCAATTGTGTAGCAAAATTGAGTGACTACTTTCCATCTCAGGTTCTTGGAGATTTGGAATACATAAGGCTTTGTCCACAAAACTGAACAATGTTGGACCAAGCCTCACAAGTTTTCTATAACCTGCATTAAAAAGTATTCAAAATAGATTTTTGTCTCTCTTCATGGAGGAGAAAAAAATCTATTTCTGGGTAAGAGGAAAAAAAAAAAGAAAACACAGTCCAAAATGACAAAAAGGTATGTAGGACTATTAATGCTACAAAATGGAACTGATTTTAAAACATTCTGGTTGTATTATTTTCCTTATGCGACTGACTTGCAAGTCACTTCAAATCACATCCATTCTTGTCAAACATGACAACCAAAGATTCAAATAAACTTTTATTCCTTTTGCAAGATTTAACAGAGATCAATTTAGAGCCAAGCCAGACAACTTTCCTGGGACGTCAACACAGTGAACAGTGTTTGTAAGACAGAAAGTGGGAGGGGAGAGAGAAGAGAATCAGTGGCATCTGTAACTCCTGTTGGTCCAGAAAGGCAGAAATCTGCTGACACTTAAGTAAAAGGTCTAGTTGGTTGCTCTATTTGTGTTGATTTGGTTTTTTTATGTTTTACCCACTGCTGACAATACAAAGTAGTTCTCATTTACTAGTGGTTTACTGCACCTACAGCCTTGTGCACAAATCCCAGAAAGACACAGCATTCCACCAGGAAAAACTGGATTTGAGACCCAGGCAGATGAATTCTTACTGTGTAAGGTCCATTTCCTTCAGCTTCATCACTTCTTGCTTGTGTTTTTCTTGGAATTCCTTTGCAGCCTCCTCCTGCAACAGAACAGCACAAGATGCATTAGGTCTTGAGGGCAACAATGACTTTGCAATGGGAGGAAAATGCCTTTTCCTACAGAGAAATCCCCTAAAACAAATACTAGCTGGCCCTGAATAGCTTCTCTCTTTCAACTAATTGCATTTTTACATTATTTGTACACACAAACTTTGCGATTTTCTGTGATAACCCCATATTGCAGCACAACTCCAGGTGAACATAAAGCAAACATGTCAGATTTTAACTCCCTTACAGTGCTAGATGAAGTATGGAACCCTTTCCATCCAAGAAAATTTCATGTTTCTGCCCTCAAGGGTACTCCCTGAAGTGTTTACATATGAACCAGGAATAAAGTTTGTAATTACCAAATCGTCATTCAAAGATTTCAGCGTTGGCTCCATCACAACATCCTTTGTTGCTGCCATCTGTTCCTCCACAGCTTTTTCCTGGACTGTGTTGAACAGCTGAAAATGAAATAACCCAGCACATGTAAGACTTGGTTTCTTTAAACACTATTTATCACCTCTACAATGAATTCTTAATGCCAGACTTCAGGAGCTTTGCTATTCTGAACCTTAGAGAGAAAGAAAACCAGGAACCATATCCAAAACTTTCCAATTATTTCACTGCATTTCAAGTCTACTTCTAGATAACACTGGAAAATAATTTTAGGTTTTTCCAAGGAAAGATGAGATGTCACCAGTGCTCGGAACAATGTCTCAGGCAACAAGGATTGTCTGCTCAGTCTTCTGGTGAGGACAGTTCAACATGGAAAACCAGAAGATAAGCACTCTTATCTGGAAAATCACTACACAGAGTCACAAAGTAGTCTGGGTTGGAACAGACCTTGAAGATCATCCAGTTCCAAACCTCCTGCAATGGACATTAAACCATTGCCACATATTTTCCAGCTAGAATTTTCCCCACCTTGCTGAGAAGTTATGGTCAGTAACAGTGGATGTGTTAAGGATGCCCTGCTCTGCTCCAGCTCTCTCCTGGAGCCGTATCTTCTGTTAATATTGGAATGATGGTCCCATGTGACCAAACCTAGTCCTGCTGCTCCCACCTGGACTACTTTGCGGATGATCCTGTTAAAGAGCCCCATCAATTGACTGCTGGGCAGTTCCAGCTCTTTTTCCAGCTGGTCCAGAGATTTATGCTGCAGGCCAATCCCTAGGAAAAGGGCCTGAGGAAAAGACAGGTATTTCAGTCACAGAGCAAATACAGACACACGTTCCCCACCGCACTCCCAGGGTTTTCCCCAAATTCTCACTCCACCCTGTCCATACACACCGACTGTGCAGCAGAGAGGGAGATGTCTCCCATCTGGCTGAGGAAGAACATCCTGGCAATGGTGGGAACCATGTCCATGATGAGGTGATAGTCCACCATGTTGCGGGAGTACATCTCCAGCCTCTTCAGGTCATACGGGATGAACACTGACTCCAGCTCAGCACGGCTGATGGCTGGTGGGGACAGGAAAAAGACAGCAAGGTCTGGAATGTTCTTCAGAGCTACCCAAGATCTCAGTGTTTAGAATTTATTCAGATATCTAATGTTTTTCCCTTGCCTTGAACAATTCACATTGGTTTTTCTGTAAAAGAGGTTTGTTCCCTTGCTGCAGTAGAAAAACCCTCTAACCAATACAAACAGTGAAACCCTACAAAACACAGGTACCAAGTTCTCCCCAGAGGATTCTCCTCTGTTGAACATCTTGGAAAAACAGCAAATTCAGGTTCCAGCCATGCTCTGTCATGCACTTATAGCTGTCTCAGTCAGGGTACTCACCTGCTTGGGGCTGCTGTTTGATATTTTTGTTCTGTAGAATGTTCAGTGCCAAGGAGGGAGAGAAGGTGCTGAACTGGTAGGAAAGCAGGGAAAGGAAGCGCCTCCTAAAATCTACAGGGTAAGAGGACAAGATAAATTACCCCAGTGGACCTCTAGAATAATTAACAGCCCAGAGGGTTCTTGCAGAATCAGCAAGATCAGAGTTACCTTTCCAGAAGGCAGTGAGCCAAGGTTCCTGCTCAGAGTCCTCTTCATTGAGCATCTTCAGCATGATGCAGGAATGCTCCCCCGTCAGATCATTCTGATAAATAAGATACAGTTCTGTGATTCTGTGATGGATTTCCAATCATCCCCATGACCCTTCTGCACTTTTTGCTCAGCTGAGGAAGGGAAATATCTTCTAAATCAACAACAAATGCATCAACCCCTATTGACCACATCCACCAATGGAAAACCTATGAACTTGGTAATTCGGTAAATCTCAGCTATTCTACCAATAACCATGTTAACAGCCCTCAACACCTCTAAATTTTCATGTGCAAACAACTTGGAGGCCCACCTTCACAACCCTAAAACTATACTCGTTAGCTACAGGCCCAAAGGAAAAAAAAATGAACATAACCAAGCCCTAAAAGCAGCCTCATCCAACCTTCCTGCCCCAAACCCCTTCTCACAGAATCTACTGGAATACATGGCCAGGGATTCCAGCAGGGCAGAATTTTCTCTCAGAACACTGTGGTACTTACAGGGGTCTGCCTCAGATAAACTGGCACAAATCCAGCACGCTTCCAAAACCTGGGAAAAAGAGGGAACACACTGAGAATCATGGAGCTGTTGACCACGGAGTAATAAATTGTGGTTAAATGCAATTTATCTGCTGTACAAGGGCAGCCGGTGAGGAGAAAGCACAAGTCTCTAAGACACCCCAACAATCAGTGCAAATGAGCACTGACACAAAGCACAAACAGCGCACAACTGATTGAGCTCAGGGGAGTGAAAAATTATGACTGTGATGTCAAAAATGCACAAACTTTCAAGGTGCTGTGAAAGGCATTTACATCAGTCAGGAAAACAACCATCAGCTCTGAAGTCAGCAGCACGTCAAGTTTCTGCAGGTCGCAGGGATTAGAATTTAACCACTTCTACAGCCTGGAAAAATTGGGCAAGTAAAGCTCATTATCTGTTTAAGAAGGGCAATATGTAACTGGAAATAGAATCATGTCCTACTTGAGCAATCTGGGTGTCAGGCCATAAGACACCCCAAGATAGTCCAGGTGCTCAGCTTGTCTCTCACTCAGTTTGAGCAGCAAAGGAGGCAAATCTTTCCGAGGTGTCACAACCTCTTCTAATAAACCAACAGTCTAGAAAAGAAAATGGGAATGGGTTAGCAGCAATCCCCATAGAAAGCTGCAAATTAAAGCTCTTCTTCTGTATGAAAATCAAATCTGAGTATTTCCTCCCTACAGAGTGGAGACTTACAGGGGAAATTATGCAGCTTAGCGGGACAGAAAATAAAAAAATTCACCTTACCTCACTGCTAACAGTTGTGATTTCTTTTGGCTTTTGAACTGTTTCTTCTTCCAAACATGGGAATTTGCCTTCATAGTACATCTGCAGCAAAGTCAGAGCTCTGCTGCCATAGCCCATCTGTGAAGAAGCAACAACAAATTGTAAGCAAGCAAAATGAGGTCTCTGATTTTTAATATGGGGCAACAATGTTCTTCCCTTAAAACCCATTAGTAGTGCAGACATCACGCAGTCACTGCAAAAATACTTTTTTTGGCCACATGGCAGCTCCAGGGAGAAGGACAGTACAGAACCAGGGGGTCTGAAATCAGCATCAGCCCTGGTAGTTCAGGGGTGTGAAATAATTCTTGGGGCCTAACTCCAGCACTCAGGAAATGCCAAACACTTGGTGATGTCACAGTAAATATCCCTGGATCTGGACTGTGTATGGCAGCTCGGGGTGCTCCCATGCTGGAGCACTGGTTTGGTGTCCTGAGGAACTGCAGTGTTTGCCTGAACTCGGCCTGGACAGCCATTTCCATTTCCCACCACAGCTGGGTCCCTCCCAGGTACTTTACCCCTTGGTAATCCGGGTGAACCGCGATGCGAACGACGCGCCCGCCGGAGAGGCCCCCAAAATCCGGATCCTGGAACTGCACAAGGGACAGAAAGCCATTAAAGGACACAGCTGGACACTCTGGAAACAGGAAATACATGAAGTACACCCTGAGTGCAGTGCACAGCCAAATCACCCACCTGCTCTGAAATGGTCCAGGGAATAAGATCACCAGAGGCTTTCTTTCCCCTGGAGAGGCTGTTCATGATGGACTGGCGGGAGATCTCTCCCTCCATGCACACCTGCCAGGAAAGACACAAAACCATGAACACACACAAAATTTCTCCTTTCTCCTACTCAACTCTACCAGGATCAAAATTAACACTCAAGTCATTCTCTTACCTGAACAACAGCCAGGACTTCTGGTAATGAATTCTGGGTGGGTGGAACAGGTGGCAAAAGGCAAAAGAGATGATGGGCAGGGGCATCAGAGAGCATCTGGAGGTCATTGGGGGAGTTCTGGAGGGTGAAGACATCAGAAAGATGAAAAACTGTCCATAGAATCACAGGATACCCAGAGCTGGAAAGGATCCATCAGGATTGAGTCCAGCTCCTGGCCCTGCACAGGACAACCCCAAGAATGCCCCAAATGTGCCTGAGAGTGTTACCCAAATGGTTATTCTATGGGGAGGTAGCTTCAAAGTCCAGCTAAACAATCTCTCTATTTTCCAAATTTAGAGCTACTAAGAAATTTGGAACTCCTACAGTGCTGAGGGACGGAGGAGCTCTCAGGCCAGCTCATAGCTGTCACACCCCCAGACAGCATCTGTTTTCCTCAAGGGAAACCTTGTGATCTAATATGTTTGAACCTGAACTTCCTATTTTCATATAACTCCTTAGCTCCTAAGTACCAAATCCTAATTTTTTTTTAAGCCTCAGATTTTTAGAACTCAGTAGTTCAGCACCTCTGGATTTCCCCACTCACATTTACAGATCACCCCCGGTCTTGAAACCTTGAGATGAATTATTCCTTTTTTCAGTCTCATAATGGTGCTGCGCTTGATGAACTTGAGGCCACCAGAACATGGTAAAGAGAACTGCAAATCAGGTACAGCACTGATAAAATCCTAACAAGCTCGGAGGCTCATTTAGAATTTTAGTCTCCCCATTTTCTCAAGGCAAAAATATTCCAGACTATCTGGAAATCCAGTATGTACAGCCAGGACCATGGCAGAGATCTCAGAGGAAGAATACAGCTCTGTACACAAGAAGCAACAGAAGCTGTTGAGAAATCTCAATCAGGCTGTAATAAAAAGCACCACTGTCCCCAGAAAATCCCACACTGAAATTCGGAATGAAATGGGATGGAAGAAGCCCAAGCCCTACCTTGTAGTGTGAAGCCACGTAGAGGGCCATCAGCCTCTGCAGGAAAATTTCTGATGCTCTGTGGTAACAAAAGAGCGTGTCTCTATTTACATAGTATCTAAACACTGGGATTAAGGAAAAAACCTCCACGGAAACCAGGAAAAAGCTTCCTGTTGGTTTATTTTCAATATCTGGGCCACAAACTGTCTTGTTGTCTTAGACTCCACAGCTTAATTTACAAGAATAAATTATGTTGGCCAGTGTTTGCAGCTTTTATACCCTTAATCTGTAAAAATAAACCTTTTATAGTTCTAACAAGGGCTTCCCTTCATGCAACCCTTCCCTGAGGCTGTCTCTGCAGCAAAACTGGGGTTTGGGTGATGTGCTGGCAACGAACACCACCAGTGCCATGAGAGCTTAACTCCAGGAGTAAGGCCTTAGGGAAAAGATCGTGTGCTGAGCTTCTCCCATCAGCTACAGAAGCAACCATTAATCAAGCTGAGACACACTGAACAAGGATACAGGTCACAGGTGTCTGGCAGAGGGCAGCCAGAGATGATCCTGGTGATGTTGAGGCAGTCCAAGCACAGGAGATCATTCAGCCACTTCTCCACAGGATCCCCAGGGGCATATCTGATGGACTCGTGCAGGGACACCTCGTGCAATGTGCGAGCTGCAAAGGTTGGCAAGGGCACTCAGTGCTGGAAGCCACAGCCAGACAAGCATCCCACAGGATTCCCTGTGCTCCCAAGGGCTCCCAGATTAGAAAACTGTCAGTTGCTGATTTTTCATCTCTTAAAAGCCTTCCACCTGAAACTTGTGAGGGAAAACCAGCAGAGTTCCATCATTTCCCCACACAAGCCTTTTCCCACAGCTGCAAAGCACATGGACGTGTGGGACAGCAGCTAACACCAGTCCAAGCCACAGGGACACACAGCCCAAAGGTGCTGTACCTGAGGTGAGCTTGGCAGTGGCTGTGGATTTGTTCTCTGCTGTCAGGGTCACCTGGCTCTGGGCACTCTGCTGGCGGAGCTGCTGGATGAGCTTCAGGGACAGTGACCGACCTGTGCCCTCATACCTGGAAACAAGGACACAGAGAGCCTGAAGCAAAGAACCAGGCAGCCATCCAGAGCTCTGGGGAAGCCCCAGCACGGAGTGATTCCTCCAACCTTACCCATTGATGGTGGAAGCCATGAACACCAGGTAGGGGCCCAGCAGGTTCTTCACCAGGGGTAGAGGAATGGCAGCAGCTTCATCGATGACCATGAGCTCGGCCTGGCCCAGCTTCACAGAATCAGCAGGGTGGATGTACTACAAACGAGAGGACACTGTCACTTACAGCAGCAACGTGCCTGCAATCAGGGAAACATCAGAGCTCACAAAGCTGGAGCCCTGGGAAGCTCTTTGCTGTCCCTGCTCTCCTCAAACACCAAGCCAGAGACTGAGATGTGTAAAAATAAAAGTCAGGAGAGGGTTGCCCTAACAAGGACTGGCTCACATCTTGTTTAGCACAATTCCATGTGAATTCATCTGCAGAGGTGAGGAAAATAAAGGAAATCTATTCACTAAAAGCTCTTCCTGCACTGCTCTTTTCACCTTCCTTTGCTTTTGTTTTGGGAGAAACCCACGAGGGAGCTTTGTAATCTACAAGTGATTCCCTGAAAGAGAAGAGGTATTTTGAAGAAGTCACTCCCTAGAGATCTGCTTTACAGGAAAACCCACCAGGATAGTTACACATCACACAGAACGAACATGCTTAAAATCAAAACACTGGCAAAAACAACAGTCAGGAACAAAAACTGGGAAGGCAAGAATGCCAATTACCTGGATGGTCTGCCTGTGCTCCTTGAACACATTCACTCTGACCACTGCCTTGTTGAACTCCGGATTTAAGGACTGAACAATCTCATAGTCCAGGTGCTCCTGGAAAATACATTTTTAAACAATATAAAAAGCCAAGATGCAAGAAAAAAATAATTTATCATCACCAAAATAAGCTCACTGTTATTTCACATTTTAATTAAAAATTCTTATAAAATCTTCAAAGGTCTGAGAACTGGGAAATTATTTACTGATATTAAAACCTGTTTCACAAAGAAACTGGTTCACCCTGCTTAAAAACAGAGAAAGAAATATAACTCTACCATGATTCCTTTTTTGGCAGAACATAGAAAAAAAGGGCTGGTAGTAAATATATGTAGCCAAAAGCACAGATGAGGTGTAGAATGTGCTGGGCAGGAATGCTTTAAAAGTACTGTAAAATACTCTGCTCCCCTCACCTGATACTGCAGTGCATCAAAGCCTTTAAATATGAACTCAAAGAGAGTGTGAAGATTGTCAGGGCTGGGAGAGGTGACAAAGATATTGGAGTAACTGCAGACAAAAAAAACACAACAAGAGCTGAGTCGTTTTTCTAACAGATTTTACGTAAGTACTAAATAGGATGGGTTTTTAATAGGAGGGGTTGACTTTTCCTCATAGCCAAAACACAGCAGATTCCTATAGACACTTATCTCGATTTATGTGTGATTATTTTGAGTTTTAAGAAAAATCTGACCAACAGTGTATGCAGTAATGAAAAGACAAGACTGAAAACGAGGGATTTAAGATTGGAAATTACAAATATGTTCATATCCTGTCATCTTGATTTTGGCTTTTTTTTAAACTCAGGGATGCAGGTAAGGCGTGAGGGGACTGAAGTGGGGGATCACTCACCCAAAAGCTACTGCTCCAGCAATGGCCAGCCCCAAAGCAGCAGATTTTCCTCGTCCTCTGGCTGCTGTTAACGCCACAGTGCTCCTCAGGGTCTTCTCAGAAATGGCTTCAATGAATTTTAGAACTGCTTTTGCCTGAGGATTAGAAACCCCCCAGAAAACAGCATTTGAGTTTCTCTCACACAGTGACCTGCCATGCCCAGAGAACCTCAGCTTTGGCCAGCACACCAACCTGATCCAGGGTTTTGCAGCCATCCACCAGCACTCCCACAGGCTGTGTGTCCTGCAAGCTTTCCTTCAGCTCCCTCAGCTCCAAGTCCTGGGGCTGCAGGCTCTCCTCCTACAGACACACAACAGGATGAGCCAAGGACATTACAGCACATTTCTACCTTTGTGGTGTCTTCTGACACCACAAAAAGAATGTATTCCGCAAAAGCATGAGAATTTACATGGACAGACATGTATTTAACACTTAAATTTCTAGATGTCTTCAGGAGAATGGTCACAAAGAGATTCCCCAATCCTGACTTCCCTAGGCTTGGAAGGAAAAAAAAGGGAAGAATTTTGCTGTATACAGTAATTACAAAATGGCATTGCTAGGAAAAACAAATTATAGAAAGTGTTCTGAATAATTTAATTCCTTTTTCAGTCTTTGGACATTCATGATCTTTGTTACACCTGTCACATTAAGTGTCAGGGGATAGAACTACTGCAGCACCAATACCAAAATAACATCAAGACTTTCAGAGCCAAGCAATAAACTTGGACACAAACACAATTAATTTTAAATGGGAATGAAGGCTAATTTTCCTGGTTGTCACTTAAAATTCCAAAGGCACTAGCCTCTCCATCCAACAGATAAGCATTTGTGCTGCTGTCAGTGTTGTTCTAATGATAAAAGGAGGTTGTTATTTGTTTTTTGTCTTTAAAGCAGTGCCCTATTAAAATAAAAGTTTTTACCATCTCTGACAGAACCTGTCTTGGTTGTTAATTAGGCCACACAGCACAGTTCAAATGCTTCAAGATTTCTGTTTAAAACTGGTTTCACTTTACTGCAGTCTACAACTGGAAGTGATAAAGGGATACATTTCTAACAGTGCAAATATATGTCTGGATTATCCTCCAGGAATTTTTCCTGGAATGTGACAGGTGTAACTCAGAAATTGAAACAACTGCCAGGGCTTCCAGCTGTGTCCTAAGCATGCAACATACTTATTTTCAAAGTGCTCTCCCACCCTCCAACTGCCAAAAATGGTATTTTTATTGGTCTTGTCCCACTTGAAATCCCTCCATGCAACCACAATCAAGCTCCACCTCACTGGGCCAAGCAGCAGTACAGGAAAAGGCACAAAAATTGATGGGACAAAAAACTAAAAAAAAAAAAAAAAAGCAGAATATAGAAAAAACAGCTCCCCAATAATATATAATTTTTGCAGAATGTTCTGCTTCCTCTCTGCAAAGCCATCCTTTGATATAAATGAGGTGAAATAAAAACATTCCCTGTTTTTAAATCTTTAACACCCCATGGTCAACTCAGAGGGATTTCAGCCAGGGAAGAGGGCTGGGACCTCTTACTCACCTGGGACTGAGGGGGAACAGGCGTGATGTTGGCAGCATGGCTGGAGATGGGCAGGATGTTCAGCTGGTCATCGATCACCAGGCAGGTCTTGCATGACGCCAGGGACAGAATGAACCTGAGCAGGCAGAGAAAACTCAGTAAAAAAAACAGCACCACTCCCTGGTGGTTCATCTGAACTCTCTTCTAAACACAGAGCCTTTACAACTACCCACAGCTGAGCTGCAAGTTCAGGTTCCAAAAAAAGCCTGTTCCAATGCAAACCTGTGGGAAGATTTCCCATCAGGAATCCCAATGTTGTTCCTGGTGCATTTCTTGGGCAGAGAGCCCAGCTCCTTTGCACTCTAAGTCACTCACCTCTCATTGAACCTCCCCACCACATCCTGGTGAGCCTCTGTCCTGTACCGAGAATGAACATCCTGAAAGGAAAAGAAAACAAAGAAAATGTCAGTCTGGAGAAGGAGCACCAGTGACAGTGACATTTACATGGTTGTGACTCCTTCTTTCCTGCTCTTGTCTCTCCACTTCCAGCCATAGCACATCCCAGACAGGATTCTGACTTTGTTGTGAAACAGCCACATCTGCAGCATTTCAGAAATGCCTGAGTGGAACAAATCCCATCACAGTTGAATGAAGGAGCAGGAAAGATGATGGAAGGAAGATAACAGTCCATAATAAACCAATAAATCCCCATTCAGCATCACCTCCAGGTAGCTGCTGGTAGAGAACAGACCCATTGTGCTGCACATACCATGGTCATTGTATAGAGCTGCTTCAGGGAGTTCATAGTTCTCAGCAGAATCACCACAATTCCACCACCTTCCACTGTCTCCACAGTTCTGGCCAACAGGTTTGGAGTCAAGGCTTCAAAATCCTGGGGAGTGAAAAGAACTTCAAAGCTGCCCAGAGTCCCGCAGAGCTGCAAGCTCCTACTGAAAGGCACAGAAAGCCTAAAAACTTCACTCCTCAAATTCACATTTAAATTTGCACTGTCCTGTTACAACTCCTTCCAATGAGGCCACCTCATCCTCACACAACTCGTGAGGGATAAGCGAGGCCACCAAAACTGAAATGACAGAAGCAACAAATCCTATTCCTGCAACATTTCAACTGATTATTGTAAGGCCCTTTTAGGAGCCAAGTAATTCTTCACCTGAAGGACACACATCCCAAAGGTGTTTCCGAGGATCTTATGCGTTTCGTTGTAGTAGCAATAGCGGATGTTTGTGGCTGCTATGAACAGCTCAAAGGGATCATCGTCCTTGATGTTCAAAGTTCCACTCTTGATCTTCTTCTGGAGCTGCCTCATCCTCTTCTTCCGGTGGCTGGGGAAAAAAATCTACAGGAGTTTTCTTGGGAAAGGGTTTGAAAAAAGTGTGTTCAGGCTGAATCTGGGAGTCAGAGCTCAGTCCCACATATGACTGAGGTTAAACAGCTGAGGAACCCAAGTTTTGAGGTTAAAGAGGTGAGGGGGCGTTTGGTCCAGGGCAGCAGAGTCAGTGTTAGAGCTACAGCAGAAAAATCAGAGGTACTTTCTGCTGGTGTCAACTCTATTATGGAAGCCAAGTTTCCATCCTGGAAGAGCAAACTTCCCCCAGCTCCTCCAGGAACAAACCGGGTTTCCTCTCACAACCAAAGCCCTCAGCCTGTAGCATTGGCTCCCCAGAGAGCAGCAAGACACCAGGGGGATCTCTCACCTGCTGAAGCCCAGCTCCTTCTTGTAGCACCACAGCACAGAGGGCCTGGCCTTCACCGTGGCCTTGGACAACATGTGGTGAAGGATAACAACCTGCCAGAGGACACCACACTCACAAACAGCTCTCAGGGGAACATCAAAAAGCAAAGTGTTTTTCTAAACTTAATTTTACAGCTGTATTTCCGCTGTGGAGAACAGAGGGATCCCTTAGCATGAAGCAAAACCATGTCTGTGCCTTCTCCAGGGCTGCAAGAAACTGGATATAACCTCCTGTCTCCTTAGCTCCCTTCTCTGGCAGAACTAACACTGGTAATTCCAGGCTAAACACAGTTCCTAGTGTTTGTCTCTTATGGATAATACATTCATACAGATTTTCCACAGAGTGTTTTCAGTGAAAATATGGAACACAACCAGACCTGGGAGATGCCAGAACCCATCAGTAAATAATGCCAACATTCCTGTACTGCCATCTGAATAACTCGTTCTTTTCCAAGTTGTTTTTTAAAATAAGTAGTTCATTTTATTTGCCCACAAAATGAGGTAAATGAATTAACAGTTATACAGCAGTTAGAACAGCAGCAAGGCCAGGGCAGTGGTTGCTCCCCTCTGCTCAGCATAGGAGAGAGGCCACACCTCAAATCCTGGGTTCAGTTTTGGGTCCCTCACTGCAAGAAAAACACTAAGGGGCTGGAACATGTTCAGGGAAGGGAGTGGAGCTGGGGAATGGTCTAGAGCACCAGGAGTGGCTGAGGGAGCTGGGAAAGAGGCTGGAGAAAAAGGGGGCTCAGGGAGGACCTTTTGGCTCTGCACAACTCCCTGATGTGAAGGGGCAGCCAGGTCAGGCTCTGCTCCCAGGAACAAGAGGAGAGGAAACGGCCTCAGGCTGTGCCAGGGGAACTTTAGGTTGTATATAAGGCAAAATTGCTTCCCTGAGCAGGCTGTCAAGTCGCCATCCCTGTAGGGATTTAAAAGCCACATAGATGTGGCACTTGGGGACATGGGTGAGTGGCTGGCTTGGCCTTGCTGGACTCTGTGATCTGGGAGGGCTGTTCCATCCTGAACAATTCTGTGATTTTGTGAATTGGCTTATCCTAAAACATCACGGGTGTGCCATGCTGTTCTTCCCCTACCCACTCGGAAAACACAAGGCCAGAGTATCTGAAGAAAAACGAAATTAAGAGAACTTAATTTCCTGCACACAACTTCACGGAGGTTTATCTGCGAGACAACTGAAACCCCCGTCCGAGAGAGAAACCATCACAGTTCAGGGCAGAACAGGGCAAAACCTCCAGCTGGACAGAATAATATAATATTCTTTGCCTCAATTAAAAAAACCCAAACCAAACACACGAACTCCAGCCTGCCCTGAGTTTCCTTTGATGTTCGTGAGCTTCTCAGACAAGAGGTCTAAGGGAGGTCTCACACAACATTTCCAACCCCTCTGTCCCTGCCAGTTCCCTCTCCCTCAGGCCCCATTGCTCTGCCTGGGGCTGTGAGGGTTTAATTGCTGCTGGAGACAGAGAGGAACAGGGACTCCGGCAGGCCCGGGTGGGTCTCAGCACCTACAGCCCCGCACCCTCCGGGACGGCGTTACCTGGTCCTTGCCGCGGTCGCCCACCACCACGAACAGGCTCCGCTGCCGCTCCGCCACGCCGTTCTCGATGAGGACGCGGATGCGGTTGTCCACCTTGCGGCGCTGCATGGCTGCGGCTCAGAACTTCTCCCGCTCCCGGCTCCGCTCCCGCCGCACCACGTGGGAGCCACGTGAGGCCCGGCGCGGGCGCCACGCAGCGTGGGAGGACCCCAGGGCTGCCCTGCCGGCCGCCTGCGCGACGCGTACACAGATCTATTTCTAAATCCACATTTCGGTACAAACACGTTTCTTTGTAGATCGAACTTTCAAGCAGAATAATTTAAACTAGCTTTGCACATGGGAAAGAACTCTTGTGCCCAGCCGCTCCCACGATCCCTGCGAGACACAGAACAGTCCCTTCCTCCCACAGCTTCTTTTTTTTCTCTTTCCTTTCCTCTTTTATCTTTTTCTTCCTTTCTCTTTCTTCCTTTCTTTCTCCCTTTCTCTATTTCTCTTTCTCTCTTCCTTCCTTTTTCTACTTTTTCTTTCTTCCTTTCTTTCCCTTCCTTCCTCTCTCCCTCCCTGTAAAAGGGGAATGAACCAAACTTCACTCACTATGGCAACACCAATTTCATTAAAAAAAATAAATAATGCTTTGTTTTAACAAAATCCTGCCTGCAAGTTCTCCAGGCCCGTGGGCACAAAGAGCAGGCTTCTGATTTTATAAAGATAATTCCATTTCCACACCAGCAAACTCTGAATCTGGGTGGCCTTTGCTCCTGGGGGGAGAGACGACAAAAACCAAATACATATAAAAAAAAAAAAAGGGCATTTGGAGCCAGCTTCCCCAAGGAAACAAGACTGCACAGAGAAAACAGAACACATCCAGAAAACAACAAATCTTTAGGATTCATTATTACAGGATGTTAAATGAACCCCCAAGAAATATTAGGAATCCTGCTCCTCAATAAGAATAGGGAGCTTCTAACAGTTAAGCTCTGCTTCTTAATAAATCCCCCAGAGCTGCTTGAAAGTTTTCCATACAAAATCCCAAGCTGTACAACCATGGAATAGCAAGAAGAAAGTTATCAGCCTGACCTGAAATTCCAGTGAGGTTTCAGAAACACAGGATTTTATTCTCAAACTGACAGTAAAGCTATCAAAACCAGATACCAATATCAGTACCTACCTATCAATACCAAAGTTGAGCCGAGCTATTTGCATAGATGTATTTATTCTTAGCTTTTAATACTGCCAATTTTTTTAAACTTGAACATTCAAACAATGAAGTATTTAAAACCAGGTGACAGCATAGGAAAAATGGGTTTAATACCACTGGATGTATTTGGGGTAGCTTTAAAATATAACAAAAATATGATAAAAATACTGAATTAATAATCACGAAGGCTGTAGAACAATTTTTTTTAGGTGAACCCAGTCACTGAGACAAAACCACCAATGCAACAGAAGTGTAGCAAGACAATCCCTTAAGGTACGAAATATTTGCTTCAAAGGGAAAGACATAAAACATTTAAATAGATTTATTTTTCAAGTGTTTACATAGGCCATGGACCAATTTGTTTCCAATGTTGAGTTAAAGAACTGCAGACATATATACAGGTATCTTTAAGGCCATCAGAAAATTTAAACCTGACAACAAACTAAAAATTCTCAACACTTATTTTATGTGCTAGAAGCATTACTAGAATTCATTCTAAAATCCATGAGCTTCAAAAGAGGAAATACTTTTTCATTTGATAAAAGTCTAATGGACATTTCCTAAAATTTAGCTTGAGACCAAAATTCCAGGTGTCCTCTTTATCTGCTATTAGGTACAAATGGGCCAGCAGAGCTGGAACTGAGTTAGTTATATCCTTCTGACTTTTTATGAGTATTAAAAAGAGAGGGGAACAGAATCTGGCTTTTAATATAACTGCAGCAAGAGCAAAAAAATTAATTCATAACCAAATGCCAAGTTAGGTTCTAGTTTTCCAAAGGCAGTTCTCCTACATGCTGCTCCAAGTGGCTTTTAGTAAGTGGATTTTGGAAAACAGATTTCCTTTCCTCCATTAAGGCTGGATCCAGAGAGCCACGAATTTTAATACCATTATATTCAAAAAGCCTCTGAAAGTGGTTAATAGAATAGCACCTCTTCCCTTAGCTGAACAGTCTAGAAAAGGAAGTTTCTTATCACACTCTGCCTCATCACACCAAAAATACACATTTGAGGGACCTTCCCCACCTCCTTCCCTCTGCAAAAATGTATTGGCCAACAGAATAATGTTACAGTTTAAGCAATTAGCCCTCTCCACGACTGTGAGCTGTGCTGACAAAAATAAGGGAATGTTCCCAAAATTCCTTTATTTTTGTCAAAGTCAAAAGCTCCTTCCCTGAAGTTGTGCCACTGACTCCAGGATAGCCAAGAACAGCCCGAGACCAACAGAGTACTCAGATGCCTTTTACAAATCCTGTAATTTCAGGAAAAACACCATTAGAAAGCAGCTGTACAGTGTTGCAATGCTGGAGCTTTCAGCAAAGCTCCGGACAATAATCATAAATATATTTTAAGGCCAGATTTAAATAAGGAAATTGTCCTCTGAGTTCAAGAGGAGAATTTTGTGAGTTTTGTTGTTTGGGCTAATATCCTACTTGCTCTTCAGGTATTCTGGTCCATCATTGAGGGACACCACCTTGCCAGCACATCCATGCAAGTTTACTGGTGCCAGCTCAAGTGATGGGAAACCTTTTAGTCCCATCCATGCTCAATGGATGGAAAACTGGAGAAACAGGTGTCCCGATTTTAAAAACTAAACAAAGTCTCCTTCATACAGTGACAAGCCTCAAATCCAGCTTTTACCTTCAAGCATCCATGTCAATACTTTGCAATAGACTTTAATCAAGAACAGTTTCACATCAGCAAGAAGGATGGTCTGGATTTCCCAGGATGTGACTGTAGCCTCATGAACAAGGTGGGGGGAACATCAAGATTCTTTCAACCAACTGGTTCTGTATCTTGCTCTGCTGGACCACAAAGATTTTCCCCTATTTGTTCTTAATCATATGGATTTTAAGAACTTTGTCAGCATCATTTATCATCTTTGCATTATTTATCAGCAGTTACAGTCTCTTCAGTAACTTCTCTCTACTCAAATGCCATTTAGGAGAAACAAGGAAGCTCTATCCTTTCTCCAAAGACCTGTAACACAACCAGTCTTCCTAAACACTTAAGGTTGGTGGGACATTTTGAGAAGACACATTTTTAAGGACACGAAATTATCTGAGAGTTAAGTCCCAGTAGGACATTGCCTGGTCAAGCAACAAGAAGCCAAAAATCCTCCTCCAACTGCTCTGCCTGATGTTTCAGAGATTGCTGTATACAAGAAATAGGATCCGGAGAAGAAAACAGGTTAAATGAAGTTTAGAATCCTCTCCACAATAAAATCTCTAAGCTGCACTGGTGAACTGTTCTTAGAAAACAGCCTGTACACAGCAAAAACATAGGAGTAAAATTCAGGAGCAGGCTGGCCTCAGATATCATACAATGGCTCATGATTTCTGGGTAAGTTTTCAAGTAGGAGGATGTCTAGAAAGCATCCAAGTTTTCCAGACACAGTAACAATATGTACAGACATCTGAAATACTTGAGCGATTTATAAATTACTTGCTCAGAAACCCTTGAATTACAGCCAAGAGGAAGCAAGAGGCTGAAGGCAAAAATTTGGTTTTGAACACGCTCAGACACAGCCCTGTCCCACACTCTCCTTTCAGCCACAGGATCAGACCCCAGCTACTCATGAAATATACAGCTCATCCCTACATCCAGAATGGGCTCAGCACCAGAGCCAGCCCCAAACTGCCACAGCTTTGCTTCAGCAAACTTCTGCTAACAGTCTTTGCTCTAAAGGACCTTTTCCAAAAGAAACCTACCTAGGAACGCCAGGAGGTGCCCTGAGGAGGGCACAGGGACCTAGAGCCAAGCCATGCAGTAAAAACAGAGTGCCCTTGAAGAGGCCACAAAAGCAGCTAGAGCTGTGCCACAGGGTGACTCCAGCTGATGTTTCAGGACACTTCACACTACAGGGTCCATGCACATTCACAGCTCGCTTCTCAGGGACTTGTTCCACATCTCCCTCCCATCAGGAAACAGCACAGCAGCTGCCCTGCCATAGAGGAGGTTCGTAAACTTGTCTCTCAGTGAAGAGGCCCAGGGTTTTTATTAATAAATTCAAATCAGAAAAAAACTCCAAACCAACCCCCCAAACTCAAGGTGGAATGTTTTGATCCATTCAGAGGTCTCTGAGAATGGTGCATTTACTGACAAACTACAATTAGTTCCTTAAGGAGCATTTGGTGAGCAGTGGAGAAAGCTGAGCAGCTTGTGTTCTACCAACCATTTAAAAGCTGATGCATGAAAAAAAAAAAGAATAATTAAAAGAATTCACTGTTTTCCTATATCAGTTCAACATTAAAAGGTTTGTCTTTTTATTTTTTTTCCAGTTAAAAAACAATTGGGACTATTATCTCAGTAATAGCTTCCTAAAAAAGACACAGAACAGCAACTTCTCACCAGACTGCAGTTTAGGAATGTTCTAGGCCTTGACTCAAACTGCTGCTTCCAGACATCAAGCCCGTTTCAGGATGCCTGGTGCGGAATATGATCTTCACAAGTTTATCACTTCCCACAGTGAAAACATTTTTCATTTGTGCTCTTCACACAGGACATGGAAAAGTGATATCCCACCTATTTGTATGGAGCTCCAGACTGTTTCACAATGAAGTCAAAAGTATCTGACCACAAGTTCTGAAAGTTCAGTTGTGATACAAAGTAGAAATGACCCTCTGAGTGTAAACAACCTTCAGTTTTGTACAGAACAGTTAAACACCACACAGCTGTTCCTCGATTTCACCTTTCCACAGGTAGGAATTATTTGATGAGCAATACTTAACATAGAATATAGCACTTTTCTTCTTGCACGTGCTATAGAATGCAACAGAACTACCAACACCTCTATGGAGGCAGCTATCAAAATATTCTCCCCACTGCAGAGAGAGTGCATGTGCGCAAAAGGCAGGCACAAGTGATTTTTCCAAAGGATGCGTAAAACTTGAGTAAGACTTGTTATTTTCCAGCTCCTAGGCTTATGCCATTTCTTTTATACATCGCTGCCTTGATGAAAGAATAAGTCCATCAAAAAGAAAAGTTTCCCAGAAGTCACAGCTAGTAGAATAAAACCAGAAAAAAACAAAACAGGAGGAGGGTTTACATCTAGTCAGGAAAAAGACACTATTGGGGAAAAAAAAGAAAGAAAAAAAAAACCTTATGAAATGTCACCCCATAACATTGAATCTGTTTCAGTCGTTGAAAACCAGTGTTCCAGGATACAATTTTTATAAACATGTTTTATTTATCTTGCTTATACCATTAGAACTGTAACTGCTGGCTGTCATTTCCCTGAAAAGGGGAAATCAACTCAAACACAGACTGGTGCTTTTCAAAAGATAGCAATTGGAAGGGCAGCAGCAGCGGGCATTTGAGATTTCTTAAAACCTTCAAGGCTGCAGGAAAGACAAAAGGACATGTGACCAAAAGTGTTATGATTATCCATTAGGGATTTCCATCAGTACCGGCATCAGTTATTTAGGTGATAATACAGCAAGGTCAAGTATTAGAGACAGACAATGTGCAAGTCATAAGGAATGATAGAGAATACCAATCCTTACAAAAGTCATTGCTATCAAAGAAACTTAAAAGTGTTTCAAAGAGATATCTAAATACTTCACATCAAATATACAGTGGCCATCCAGATAATAGCTCAGAATTTGTTGCAAAATTTTCTCCAAGTGCCAAATCAATGCTTTTGTTTTTCACCTTGTGTCCTTGAAAAAAAAAAAAATTACAGTTACATTAGCAATTATGCAAGCGCTCTTAAATCCTTAGCCACAAGAATCAGGGCCCTGGTGATGAGGAGTGCTGCAGCTAAGGGTGCCTCTTCTTTGTCACAAACTGCCTCTAAGCCCACCTGTCTATTTAGGGCAAATGCATCACTACACATCTTGAACTGTTCAGTGCTTCAATTTAATAAGAAAAAGCTGAAATGCAGTTTTTCTACCAAGCCACACTTCATCTTTTCCATCCTTTCATGGGAACATTTAAGTTTCGTCAACTGCCACCACAGTAAATCTCAATGGATTTGCAGATTTTATATGAATTTTGTTAAATCATTTTTAAATGTCAGAAGTGAGTCTTTGCTTTCTCCTGCCACTTCAATTAACCATGGAGATTGGATCACCCTGAAAATTGCTTTTTTTGCTTTATTCTTAGCAAGGGTGAGGAATCTGAATCTCATGTGCAAGGCTCAAGATGATGCTTAGGACAGAACATGCAGAGTAAACGTTGTTTCGTTCCTTTCAATATCCAGGGAATATAAAGCTGGCAACTGTAGTCCTGTCATTATGGGTAATGAAAATAGTCCCTTTACAACAAACTTCCTGTAAGGGAGAACAAATAGATAATAACTCTTCTGGTAACATGTATTGTACACTGGCCAGCGTGTTTTTGGCGTTGAACGGAATCCTGTGAATGTGTTTAATTCACTTGCTGAGCATTCATCTGAGGCATCCCTCTGTTTGGTCTGGGGGGACCTCCACGACCTAGAAGACAAAAAGGGGGTTGAATTCTGCAGGAGATCTGGTTAGTTTAAAAACAATCCTAAATCTTCTCGTCTGAACTCAGTCAGACTCTGCTGTACTTCCTAAGACAGGCTCTCAGCTTCACCACAGCCCAATGTTGTACTGAACTCCAGAGGCCTCAGGTCCACACCTCAGGGCTTTCAGGACCAAGGCAGGGACAGAACGCTTCAAAACTGAAATCCCACATGGGGTTTCACAGGGTGCAGGACGCAGGCTTAAGCTGCCCTCACTGCAAAGGCACTCATAGCAATGTCTGTACTGAGACAAAATACAGAATCATCACCAAAAACGTAC